>VZRO01000914.1:0-41769 GCA_013397915.1 Daphoenositta chrysoptera | reverse complement strand
TATATATAGGTACCTATCTACAGTAAGATGTCCACTATGCTACAACAAGGAACTTACTCAGTTAAACAAAAGAAGAAAAAACATCTACCCCACTCAACTCAGTTTATGCTGTCAAAAAAAGTGGTAAATAGTCACTAACATGTTGTAACTACGTGAATACACAGCTCTCTTAAAAAAAAAAAAAAAAAGCACTAAAAATATCNATGGAAAATTGGCTGGGGCAAAGAAAGTTACTGGAATGATAGAATGCAAATTAAAATATGTAGACGAGCACAAATGTCATTCTTTTTCAGTAAGAATTTTCTGTTATTAGTCCTTGCCCCCACCCTCAGACCTCCTGCAGAAAAAAAAAACAAAACCAAAAACAATATCACTAGAATAAACAAGCAGAAAAGCATTTAAAAGCAAGAAGCAGCAAAAACTTTTTTTTTTTAAGGTAGCCCTTCCAACCTGGGTAAGCTTTTTTCCTATTCTTACAGTTTCAGTTTCAAATAATCTAGTATTGTAAACAAGATTTTTTTTTTAAACAAATGATATATTACTCACATGATAGTAACTTCAGACTATTCTACACANTCCCAAATATTCATAATTTTGAAAGAATTTTAAAGAGAAGCCAGTGGTCACACCAGTTCACTGGTACTGCTTGCACCCTAAATTAACTCAATAGCATTTATCATTTGAAAGTGAGCACTAACATAAGCAAATGCTAAATGAAGAAATCTAGCCTAACATCAGTGGAACAGACATGCATGAACTATTTGAAGAATTTCCCCATCATGCAAACAGCAAGTCTTACACATCTCCTATTTCTACCCCAGCCTTCTGCTGCCCACTCTGCAGTCCTGTTCACACTAATACTAAGACAAATAACTGAGACCCAGATCTCTGTGATCAGAAAAAGCCTTCACAGTAGTTCTGACCTTCTTTTTCTTGCAAGAGCCTTCTACAGATCCCAAATAACTTAGCAGAATATAGAAATGTTACAAAACTGGGAATTTTTTTACCTGCAAGAAAAGTGGTCATATCACTAGAACAAAACAGAAACACTCAAAGCAAATAATTCTAATAAGTACTAAGTAAATCTGAAGCTTTAACTTTTTTGTCAAAGCCATACTAGCCATTCATGATTAAATACATGATTTTTTTTAAAATAACCTGCCAGATACTGTGCAGAACTGTGCATCACTTCTATATAGGAGCAATTTTCTCAATTCTTCTGTATTTTTCTGTATTTTTAATTAGTGACATAGGACACTATTTTTACGTTTCACAATACAGGGAACTAGTTATTTGCTGTTCAAATTGATAAAACGCTGCAGTACATTCAACAGCAATGCTGTACTATTTCTATTTACATTGAAAACAAGAACAAAAAATGCCTGACTCATGTCAGTAACTTCTTTTGAGCTATACCATTTTGTTGCTCCCTTCAAGCAGGAACAGGCTGCTAGCAGAACACAAGCTTGCAGTTTGTATTTGGGAAAGGCCTTCTTAGAAAAACCAGAATTTCAGCATCAAGATTAAAGAAAACTTTAATTTCCTGTAAATTGGAAACTTGTTGCTTTAGATTGACCAGTGCAGTCAGGAAAAAAATCTTAAGAATCCTTGTTTCTGGGTCCTGAGACAGATTATCTGGAGATTAATAAAAGAACAGATAAGCACTTAAAACAAGCAAAGCACAACAGCAAAAACCCCTCAAACTCCAAACCTTTAAATCATCATCCAGCATAGCACTAGAATGTTGTTTTGCCTGTCTCCCTTGTAATGGAGCTTTCTACCTGTTCACTTTCAATTCTTCTCTTCGGTACCTCATGAACCAGTGCCTCTTCCACCCCCTCTAATTAAGTATCTTCTGAAACATGATACAAGTAACTTTTAAATATGAATACTTTACAGAGGTGAAACTGCAAGATTAAAACGACCCCTCAAAGCTGACTACATGGCCTTCAGTAAAGCATTTCAGCTCCCTACAAAACCACAAAAGAAAAGGTTAAACGTATGTTGAGCACTGTTTATCATATTAAGCCAATGATTTTAATGGAGAAGATGAGGCCTTAAACCCCACACTCCTCCCTTCATAAATTAAACAGCTGCCTGAGAACTAAAGGATTATCACTTGCAATTCTCAGGGTGAAAGCCTGCAATTCTGAAACGGGCTTGTTGAGTTTTTTTTTTAAATGCAGACGGAAGACGAGGTAATAAATGTGGAAACACAGTAGCTCACATATATGCCAAAGTAAATGGAAAAGGCATTCAACTCATCCTCTGCCAGAGGAAATTTCACTACCACACCTCCTGCTTCAAGGAACAGCATGCTCACTGCTAGCTGAAACATTGAACCGTGACGGAAAAACACCTCAAAGCACATAATTAGAGTAACCCCATTTTCAGAAGCAAGCACATGGCACCAGAAAAAATTATTCTAGAACATAAAGTTTAGAGTGAGATGGGAGACAGTTTGTAGATCAAAATCCAAAAGGTATGTATTCAAAACCAAGAACTCCAGAGCTACTGGTTTGGTTTTTTATCTCCATTTTCCCAGGCAAGACTTCTTTTGCAATGCTTAGCCCAAATTAGCTATGCCCAGCACATTACCAAACAGCAAAGGTAAGACAGTGCAGCAATGTCCTGTAGGAACACAGGCAATCTCTGAGCTATACTGTTGCAGCTCCCATACAAGTATTATTTTAGTTCACTAAGCCTCTGTCCCATTCTTCTATAGGAAATAAAAATCCAGACAACCACATGTGGTTAGAACTGTGGGCAAATGCTATATGACAGGTACTAAAGGAAATGAGAAATAGCATTTTTAAATTACTGTTTATGGGTGTAATCAATGCAGCAGTTAATGCACTGAAGGTAGGATCTGCCAGACTGAGACACACAGGCTGATTTTACAACAACCTTGTGTTATTTTACATAACATTTCATTTAGGGACACTATAACTGCAGTACTCTATCTGTGAAAACTGGTCAAGACAGGAAGCAAAAGTACTGACGAATGTGAATCTTAGTAAAGACTCACAAACTAATTGAACACCCTTTTGAACCTATTTAACTTATTCAAATACTTACTTTGGAAAGTATATCAACTTTAATAACAACTAAACCAATTTAAATCTGCCTGCATTTGGAATTTGAATATACTTAGGCAAGTCATTTACACAAATTAATCTGGAGAAATCACAGATTACACTGCCTCAAGACCTAACTTTCTGAAGACATACTCCTAATAAATTGTAAATTTAATTAGGACACTTAGAGTTACCATCAGTTTACCAACTAATTTACAGATGCACATATGAGAATGAGGTTCAAGTCACACAAAAACTTGAAATACTATGTACAGCAGTGACAGTGACTGATTTCTATTTCATACCCTTAACTTCAAGAACACTGCAAGGCCTGTATAGAGTCTCTGTGTTCCTGTGTATTCCCACCACCTTAAAATAGCGTTGTAATAGAAGTTATTTCCAGGACCTATCATATTGAGGGAACAGAGAAATCTTATCAACAAGCTTTTAACACTGATCTGGTTTAAAAGGAAAAAGAAAAAAAGGGGAGGAGGAAGGGAGCTCCTAAAAGCAAAAAGACTTACACATATTCGAAAAAAGCAGTAGTACTCGACATCAAAAATATATCAAGCCAAAAATACACTTTTTAATTTTATTATACATAGGAGCCATCCTATTAAACACCTTTCTCCTTTCCCATGTTATTACTTTAATTTGAAAGGTCCTATAAAATAAAAATACTGTGTTATTAGTTTAACTGCAAGTGCAGTAAATTCAAATTAAATTGGAATTACTGAGATAATTTTCATTCAAGAAACTCCCCATTCTTTAACCCAGCATAAATTTGGGTATGCTGAACTAGTCATTTAATACTGAGAGGCATGTTGAGGAATCTCTTTTCATCAGAAAAAAGATGTTTCAGGAAACTGAAATTTAACACTATACTACTGCTTAAAGCCTACAGTGCAACATGAAAACCTCTTGTTCATTAAGGCTCTTTCCTTGCAGGAGCTCAATTTCGCAGGATCATTCATAGGATGAGTCAGAAAACTAGTGTTTAAACACAAACACGTCACTGGAGGAGATTCTAGTGTAGAGGATGAAGTAGCAATCAGCTGGAGTCATATTTTTGTTTTTCACAGCAGATAGGCTCTTTCAGCAGAGAATTACTCACAGTAATAACTACATCCACAAACTCTCAAAACTGTTTAACAGATGTCAATGTACCAATGACACTGCCCAAGCTGCTGGCAGCTTTTCTTCTTTCGCCAAAAGGCAGAAACCCTTTTTGAGATAAAGCTACTATTTAACTTTCCTCCGTCAAAAAATCAACAATGACAGTAATTCTTCTATTGAACTAGGTGAAAAATAATTTACAATATAAATGCCACCTTCTTCTGATGTTTTCTAAAGCCTGGTTGTAGGCCCCACGTGCTGCTGCAGTTCTAATACAGTTCTCTGGAACAAATTTTTAAATATGCCATTCTGCATTCTATACATATACAGTATTATCAATTACTGCCTATGCTTTTTTAACAGCCTCTTATTAATTGCCAAATTTAGAACTTAGAGGAATTCAGAAATAAACCATATTTCCCTCAGGAACAAAAAAAGCTATAGGTATTAAGTTTCCAAATACAGTCACAGCTGTCATACAAGTTTGCATAACACCTGACAGCAAAATTTTCAGCACAATCTCAAGAAAAATGGCTTTTCAAAGAGGAAATAATTTTGGAGGTTGTTCAACTATATGTTTCAAATAATATTATAAATAAACATCTATCTGCTCCACACCTCAGTGAACTCCCTAGATCGTGCTAACCTTAAAGAGTATCTCTTATACTTTAGAACACACAAAACTCTTAGCCAGAGCTCTTAGATTTACAAAAATTAGTCTCAACTTCAGTTAACTGAGATACCTAAATCTCAGTTCCCCAAAAAAGCTAGGTGAAGCATTAGCAAGCATCTTTAGCGATATCGCCTTTCAGGATGCTACACTGCGATCTTCTCACACGATGTAAAACAGCAGCTTCATATTTGTTACACTGCCAACTTCCCTGAAAGCAGAGGGACGGCCATCGCCTTCATGCAGGTCACTCTTCGGGAGCCGGGCTCTTGTTTGTTTATTTTGCAGGGTTTACGGGAAGTCTTGACCGCCTGTCCCCAAGTCGCCGCAGTGCCAGCCTTACCGACAAGGCGAGAGAAAAGGGCTGGCCAACAACTCACCGGCTTACTGGGGTACACCTTGGAGAGGTGGGACTTCAGCTTGCCCACAGTCCACTCCAGAAAGCAGCTGATGGTCTGGTCGGTGTATTTCTGGTTGGGGGCCTTGATGATGAGGGTCACCGGGTGCTCCACCACGCTCTGGTCCATGCTGCCCGCGGGGCCGGCCCGCCCTGCCCCGCTCTCCTCCCCGGGCACACGACGCCGCTCGAACCTTTGCGGGGGCTCCGGGCGGCTTCAGCGGCCAGGGGCGAACTTCCCGGGGGAGCTGGGAGAGCCCATCCCCGTGCCGGCGCTCCGGGAACCGCAGCCACGGGGGATCGCANGCCGCGCGTGACGCAATGGGGGGCGGGCTGAGGGGGCTGCCTGGTGCTGCCGCTGTTGTGGCCGTGGGCGGCGGCCGCGGTGCGAGGTGTGGGTGTTCACCGGCTGCTCCGGTCGCTGTGTTCATTCACAAGAAGGTCTCAACGACTGAAAAGCTTAAATGCTTCTTAGCATGGGAATTAAAGCTTTGCTGCCTGTGTGTCTTGCCTCCGTCACCCACCTTGTGTGGGAATGCCGCAGTGTAGTTATCCCAAATATCCTTGTGAGGTCAGGAAATGCCATTTTATAACCAGAATGGAGGCCACTGAATCACAAAGAATCACAAAATCACAGAATGGTTTGGGTTGGAAGGGAGCTTAAAGATTATCTGGTCCCAAGCCTCTGACATGGGCAGATACATTTTGCAGTACGACCAGGTTGCTCAGAGCCCCATCCAGCCTGGCCTTGAGCACTGCCCACGATGTGGCATCCACAGCTTTCCTGGGCAACCTGTGCCACTGCCTCACCACCTCCACAGTAAAGATTTTCTTCCTAATATTTATTATAAACCTACTCTCTTTCAGTTTTAATCCATTCCCCCTTGTCCTGTCACTACATGCCCTTGTAAATAGTCCACCTTTCTTGTAAGTTCCCTTCAGGTCCTGGAAGGCTGCAATTAGGTCACCACAATTAGGTCTCTTTTCCAGGCTGAACAATCCCAATTCTGTCAGCCTTTCTTTCTAGGAGATGAACTCCATCCCTCTAATTGTCTTGGTGGCCTCCTCTGGCCTCGCTCCAACAGGTCCATGTCCTTCCTGTGGCAGGACCCCAGAGCTGGATGCAGCTCTCCAGGCGGGGTCTCACCAGAGCAGAGCAGAGGGACAGAATCCCCTCCCTCCCCTGCTGCCCACGCTGCTCTGGATGCAGCCCAGGACACGTTTGGCTTTCTGGGCTGTGAGTGCCCATGGCTGGGTCATGTCCAGCCTCTCACCCACCAGCACCCCAGGTCCTTCTCCCCCGGGCTGTCCTTTATCTCTTCATCCCCTGGCTTGTGTTGATACTGAGGGTTGTCCCAACCCAGGTACAGCACCTTGCACTTGGTCTTATTAAATCTCATTAGATTCCCATGGGCCCACTTCCTGAGCTTGTCCAGGTCCCTCTGGATGGCATCCCGGCATCACTCAGCTTGCTGTCATTTGCACATTTGCTGAGAGTGCACTCAATCCCTTTGTTTATATCATTAATGGAGATTTTAAATAAGACTTGTCTCAGTATGGACCCCTTATGTTGCTCAATAATTCTGTCTAAAACCATAAAATAAGTTTCTGAATTTCCAGGTTAGCCCTGCGATCTTTTAATGATTTTTCAGTTGCTGGGAGAGAAAATAATTTAAAGGACAACCATAAAGGTGGATGGATAAAATGACAAGGAATAAGGGAGAAGTTCAGTTCATAATACTTCTACTAAATCTCTACAATAAAAGTTGGCCTCATTAACTTGATAATAATAATTTTAAAAAGCTTGTAAACACCCAAATTGTCTCTTGAACAAACAAACAATGTTTCCTTCTATTTCCTTCTGTCATCAAATACTGTACATAACTACAGAAGGCATAAGAGTTTCAGACAGGTTTGATTTTTCCAGTAGATAGTGTCCCTTTAGTGCCAAAGAATCAGACCTTTAATTAAGCTGGAGTGAGGCATGGGGAAGTTTGCTAATAAAGAGAGGACCATAAGGAACTCTAGCTTCTGAAGGGAAAGATAAAAAGAAAAGCCTAAAGGAGTATCATTAGCCCCCAGGACCTAGTTCTTCCTTTTAAATAAAACCCGGATACAGACAACAGCTAATGTTAGAATTTGCATAAGCAGAGAAAACAGTCTTAATTTTTATGTTTATTGACTTTTAATTACCTTCCTCTACAACCATGCCTTTGCAAACCTCATGTTTGAGATGGATCATGAGACCTCAGGTGTGTTCCTACAGCACCTGTTGTCTTTGAGATGGCTTATCAAATTGTAAATGTGGACAACCGGTACTTGACAGCACCTTCAGCTACAACATTTGACATGCTCATACCAGTTTCCCAGTCCCCTCCCTTGTTATATAAGAACAATTGTTTGCTCTTGAAATTCTGAACATGCTGTCACTACCAGAGCATGTTACTTGGAATTCCTGGGAATTTCCAAGAATAAACTAGAATTTCCAAACACTAGGCAAATATTTTTACATAAGGCAATCCACCAAAATGGATCAGCTAGCGATCATGAGTACTTGGAAGAATTAATATGTAAAAATCAAGGCAAGTAGTCAGTAGAACTTTTCATTCAGGGTGGTTGCAGTTTTATTGCTTGACAATTTGGTGGTCTATAAATACACACAGTATTTCTACAGCGCACATTTTTGCTACTATACAAAATTTCAGACTTGTGACCAAGAAATCTCCTGAGTAAGAACCTGAGAAGAGTTCTCAGAAGTTCTGAGAAGAGTAAGTAACAGCTCTTCTGTGGTGGCATTTTAGAAGCTGTGTGTTGTGCCAGCTCTGTGAGCAGATCCCTGCACTGTGCACAGGCCCTCAGGAGGCAGCATGACACTTGCAACAATCTCATTTTAGGACTAAAACTTAAAACCTTGTAAAAATGGTTCAGCATTAATTTTTCCAGAAAATCAGACTTAGAGAATTATAGAATGATTTGGATTGGAAGGGACCTTAAAGATCATTCCAAACCCCTGCCATGGGAGCATAAATGCCTTATGAATATACATTGTGAGGTATCATATCACACCAAGAGTCCATTTGATATTTTAACATGCAAGAAATGATGTCATTATTCTTAATACTTGTCTGGCTTGACGTACCTTGACACATCTACGGCAATCTTTTTGCATACTTGTATCATCTGTGACATCTCTGTAGTCCAGAGGAAAAATTGTGGCAAATCTTTAAGAATGCCAAAACTTTTCTTTTCTGCAAAGGAATTCATGCATCAAAATGTTATAAAAGACTGAGGGATCATCTTCTGACTCTTGAAATGTCTAAAACAGGTACTTGATTTGAGAGTTGGGCCTTCTTATCCAGCCATTAGATTATCCATGGGAAAATTCATATGAGATCCTGCATCTCTAGGCTCTTAACTAAGGCACAGAAGATACATGTATGATTAAGTTACTAGAGAGTATCCAAGGGAGGCCATGAAGATGGTGCCTTAAAGATAGGGGAATTCATACAGGGAATTCATTCAGGGAGCAGCTGAGGTCACTTGGCTTTTTCAGCCTGGAGAGACTGAGCAGAGCCCTCATTGCAGTCAGCAGCTTCCTCACAAGGGGAAGCAGAGGGGCAGGCACTGGTCTCTTCCTGTGGTGACCAGTGACAGGACCTGAAGGAACATCATGAAGCTGTGCCAGGGGAGTTTAGGTTGGGCAAACACCAGAGGGTGGCTGGGCACTGGAACAGTCTCCCCAGGGATGTGGGCACAGCACCAAGCCTGACAGAGTTCAAGAGGTGTTTGGACAGTGTTCTTGGGTACACGGTGTGACTCTTGGGGTGTCCTGTGCAGGGCCAGGAGCTAGACTCGATGATCCTTGTGGGTCCCTTCCAACTCAGGATATTCTGTGATTCTGTGATTCTAGTCCATGCTGATATCCATTTATGAAGCTGGAATAGATCAAAATCTCACGTTATTGGCAGTAAAAGGTTATCTCTGTTTCTCGATTATTTTTATTAATTTATTTATCTCCTGATAAGGTAGCATACAGTCTAAAAACGTGGATCATTTCTTTCTTTCATTCTTCTGCAGAAGCGAGCAAGGCACAGCTTAGGCACTATAACATGAAGTAAAATCACAGCAGTTGCAAGCTGAGTTACAAGCTCAGTTGCAACTAACAGATTCAGCCTCTTCTGTTATTTATACTAATAGTAGGGGTCATGTGAAGTTTCTGACCTGTATGTGGGATGACAACCAGAAAGAACTTGAGAATCTCTATGCTCAGGCACATCAGTTTTCTCCAAGACTTTTTAAAAACTCTGCCTTACCATGAAACAATCACAAGGATTCCCACATTCCTTCTCCAGAACAAATGACTTTGAGAAAATCAGTATTTCAGTCCTTGCCAAGATTTTTCCCTAAAAATCACAGAATTTACATTTCAGTTAATGATTTGGAAAACTTGATTGATGAGAAAGAAAGAGTGGGTTTGTGCTGTTTGTGCTCCTTTCAGTTGTATATATGCAGCCAGAGTGGTTTATTCCTTAAGAAAAATAAGGGAAAGGTCATGTTCACATGGGTTTTGTCACTCTGTAAGTGTGTATCATCTCCTCAGTACTAGAAATATTGCAATTCCCAACAGTACTAAAGGAATTTCCAGAATGGATTTCCATCAAGAAAAATGTGTCTGTAAGCCTTTTTGTTGCCATATTAACAACACTGACAAACAGGTTTGACTACGTCCTTTGACAAGAAGTATACGATTTGTCAGTGATATTTCTGATATTTCTGTAAGCAAACAAGCTGAAATGCATATGTTTTCAAATGTAATAATGGGCTTCTGGGTATTTTGTCTGGACTTACATGCTTATGTTTTCTGTATGTACCAGTTGATCCTCCCCCTAACCTTTGAGCTCAGTGGTCAATTTCCATCAAACATCAGGAGTAGAACTACGGGGCTATTAAAAGAGAGAGAGAAATCTTACAAAAGTATTCACTGATAAGAAAGCAAAAAATCTTTCTCCTTTCTAGCCATTAGAGAATTCAAATGGAGCAGACTGAGAGGGAAATACAGAATTACTTGTTTTCACTTGCAAATCATGTAAAGAACGAGACAGTTTAAGGCCCCACGAGTCTTCAAGGGGTGGCTGGCAACATGGAAATGGGCTTCTAATGCATTCAGCTGGGCTATGCAGTTTCAATAGCGACTTCTGGAATAAAGTCCTGCAAGACCAAGATCTGGTTTCTAACAGGGTATGAAGGTGGCTTTATTGGCCATTCTTGAACACACTTTTTAATGTATGCAATGCTACTAACAGTGGTGATCCAGTTGGAGGCACATATCTAAGGCATAACTTCTTGAACTGGTTAAATGAAAATGTGATTCATCTGCAAACATTTTTGTCCTAGTGGCATCTCCATGACTGAAGAGGCGTAGCAGTTACTGATGCATTTTCCTTCTCACATGTGGGGTACTCCAAAAGAGACAGACAGGTAAGACAATGTCCTGGTAATTTATTGTTTTCAAGGAAAATCTAACAGTAAATATGCCAGTTAAACAGCTGCAGGGATAGGAAAGTTCTAGGTGAGCAGTAGCTTTCTGGAACAGCTCTTGAATGGACCCTTCCTTTTCCTGTAAAACTGCAGTATAAAAGAGCTAGACTTCTGTGTTATATGGTGTCAGATTAGATCTCTGATTTGATCTCAGACATGGAGTAAGGTTGTATAGAATGGCTTTTTACTTGCAGATCTAGCATCTTGTTTTATTTTTAAGTTTTATTTGAATTTTTTTGTGTGCTATTAATTAATTATTCCTAGCAAGGGTTCAAAGTAGACCTGTATTTTCAATAACTTGTTATCCACTTTAGACACTATGAAAATGTTGCTAAAATGGCAACAAATTGTTTTGTTGCAGAATGCTAAAGAAAAACTATTTCAAATACTTAACTTAAAACATTGCTAAAATGGCCTTGGGAAATCTGGCTATCATCAAGATTTTTTTTAGAAGAGCATTTTTTTTGGTAAAAACTACTATTTCCATTTAGCAAATTCCTTGTCTTTTTAAATTTCAAATAATTCAAAGACACTATGAAGAAAAATTGGAGACAAATCAGTATTTCTACAAAGGAAGATCTCTTGCAAAGCAGTGAATACAGGAAAGTCTGCTGATATAATTGATTTTTAACTTTCAAAAAGCTTTTGACCTTACTGCCCACAAGAGGCTACTGATAAGGTCAGTGCTGTGATCCAGCTTCTGCTTCCATCAGTAGCATTCTTTGCTCATGTGACGCCCCATTAACATTAAGGGACCTATCAGTGTGCCCACATGAAAGAAATTGCAGTCAGCTCCCACAAGGACACTGATAGGGTCGTGTATGATAAAATGGTACTGAGACCTGAAATAGTGTTTCTCACTCTAAATGTTTCCTTGTTTTCTGCTGCTTGCTGGATTTTCTTTTGAGGTTTATAAGCCCTTTGGAGCAGACACTATTTTCCGTGGTGCCTGGCTGTAGACCAAGCAACAAGCTGGTCATGCTTTACGGACATGTATGAAATGTGGGAGGTGCATAACTGTCTGCAGGAACTGGGGCTTCTTTGTGCATCACATCATGCTGCCCCACAGTTCTGGGTCCATAACCATAGAAGCAATAAACCCTAAAGGATCTCTCATAATTTGAGAACAAAGCGATACTTAATTAAACGATGAAGAAACAAAGTGTGACCCTTTTTTTCATAGTTCTTTTTACAATAGCGTATACTTAGTCTGTGGAACTTGCTATCTAAAGATACTCACAAGCCCCAGTGTTGAGGCCAGTATCAGGAAGCATTTGATTAGGGAAGGGCGTAATTCATGGTAGGAATGGAGTGACTTGTCCTGCAGCTAAGAACAGACCTAGTGCAGACTGAAAAGGTGCCTGTTTCATTCTCTATAGCATACAAGCTGTGTTGAAGCATTGCCAATAAGAGTTTCATCCCTTTCACCTCCAGGAAGCAGTAATGGACTCATCTGGATGAGTGGCAACGTAAAATTTACTGTCACTGGAAAGATCACTTCTTCCTATAGTCTTATTTTTTCTTTGGGTGTGTTCAGGGCTAAAAATTGAAGGAAAAAACCAAGAGACTTGATGGTAGCCAGAACTTTTCATGTTCAAAGGAGAAGTTCCTCTGAAACCTGATAGGTTCCTGATTTACATTACAGGGGCTCTGTCAGATATTTTTTAATTGCTTTATCTTTTCTTGTGTAAAGTTTTTGTCGGCATCTCTAATTTCAGCTCAGGACAACACAGGCAGAAAAAGGGACAGAGGCATCTCCTGGTGTATGCTCAGATAACTGGCACCTGCACAGTAAGCATGACATGCTCCAGATGCTTCAGATTTTTATTCACTTCAAGTACAGTTGATCTAGGTATGTGTGGTGGCCAGTTATCAGGACAGACATCACTTGATCTGCGCTACTGCACATCCACTCAGGTCGCTAGCTATCCAGAAATCCCAGGCAAGAGACCAAATTCCTGGTTTTCTGTGTCAACAAAATTTAGGGGCTGAGGGCAAGTAAGATGCATGCATGGAAAGAATTAAGATATGTGAGTGAACACCCAGCTTTTTATTAAAGAAGGGATTGCTCCTCCACTAACCACTACACTGTTGTTTGTTGCTGAGTGCTTCCCCAGCTCCCGGGACACGGCACAAGGGAATTACAAGGGCAGAGCAGTGCAGCACTGCCAGTTCCAAGCCTTCTTCACCATGCTCCATGCATGGCATGGCCCAGCACCTTCTCCCAGGGGCATCTGCGGGACAAGGAATAGAGTTAGGAGAGTGGCTATGGCAGAATTGTCTGGATGAGAACAAGGCACCAGGGGCTCAGTGATGAAAACGCTTGGAATTAGCAAGGCAACTCCTCCCTGCTTGCAACTCTGGTGTAGCCATTACCTCCTGGCAGTATCCCTCGCAGCAATGCCCTCGGGATTTCCCTCTCCCCCTGTGCCATACACCCTGTGTGTCAGCGCTACACAGGTGAAAATAGCCACACAAAGAATTGATTAATTGGCGGGAGAGCGTGAAATGCTGAGAATGTGCCTTTGTGAAGAGGCAGAGGAAAACCTTTAAAAACTGCCAGTCTAGTGATTATAAAATATCTATCTTTCCTCATTCTTGCCTTTATACACCTTATTATTGTTTATAAAATGACCAAATGCTTGCTAAATTTTATCCAGTCCGCAGAAAAGAAAGCATTCCTCTTCAGAACAATTTATCATTTATGAAGTTCTAGTTTTACAGGTTTGCAAATGTCACTGCACATGACTACAGACTCTAACTAATAACTTTACTCATGAGCAGTCCCAGGAAACTTCATGCATCCATTTCAGTGCATAGGTATTTACAGAAACAAGGTCCAATTGTCCTGGAAATCCATATATTTTGTATATTTATAATTTGTTATGTTTGAGCCATTGTCTCATGTCTGTTGTGATGACACTCATTTATTTTTGAGTGGAAACAAGCTGGTTTAGATTTTGCTTCCAAATATTTTGTTTCCAAATGCTTCTCTAGTCTTGGTTGTCTTTTTAGGCGTCATCCTGACATCTGTACTCTGAAAAATACAACCTTCTCAGTCTGAAATGCTGTAACTGCAGCTAAAAGATTTTATAATAACATTTATCTCTGTCTATTAAACATCACACTCTTATTTAAAGAAAGACTTTACAAGTTCTTGAGCATCATAAGAAGAGTCTTGAGTCTCAGTTTAAGGTCTCAAAAACTCGTTGCTCATACATGTAGAGCTTTACTCTGTGTTCTGAGAATCTATAGTCATGTCTCATTTACAATAGCAAGATACAATGAAATAACCTAGGAGGGGTATTTTGCCTGCACTTCTTGATGCCTTGGCTTTTGTTTTTTCTAGAAATTGCAAAGGGTGAATTCAGCCTATGGGTTTTGTAAGCAACAGGGATTAAACCTAGTCATAATTGAATTCAAGCCATGCTGAAGTGGTTGCAAGAGGAAGAAAGACACAATTTCCTCACAATGACACTTCAAAGAGAAGTCTTAGTCGTGTAAATCTGGATGCTCCAGTTCTAGCAAGGGTAGGAATCCTGTGTGTGTATGTAATCAGCCTTCTGCCTAGCAGAGCACTTAGAGCTTCCATGGCAGCACTGCAGGTTACACAGCTCCTCCGAAACCCAAGGTGGGTCATGGGACTTCATTCACCATTTGTGAAGACCAGGTTCTGCAAGCTGTCAGGAAGGTTAGTGGGCAGAGTCAGTTGCTCTGGCCAGTTTTAATCCCTACAGTCATTCCATAAATATGCAAGACTTTTTATATTGACAGTCTGCTGTTTGACTAAGTTTTCCTGAGTGCCTTTTGGGCTGTTCAGCCAGCTACTTGTGCAGCAAGTATGCCAGGTATTTTCTGTTTGCTGGCATAGACATTGTTCCTGCTGAACCTTACATGATTATTAACCAACAGAAGGTTGGTAAGAGGGAGCTTCTTGACATCTATCCAGGATCTAGGTGTTACCATAACACAAATTGTCTTTAAAATCAGTATTTCATGTACATTCACTCCATTTTCACATCTGTCATTATAAGTTGCATGAAGTTGAAACGTTCTTTTTTTGTTTGCTTTACTGAGAGTCTTTGGCAAGACATGGACTTCCTGCAAGACACCATGGTCCCAGGACATGTGAGCCCTCAGGTCACATAGCACACAGGGTGTTGCATGTCAGGTTCCATTTTCAAACACCTGCATCAGGACACAGCAGCTCCTAAACACAATTAAATATCCTCAGTAATTCCCAGGTCAAAGATTCCCATACCCTTATTTTTCCAGTTGCTCCAATAACATGTGTTGATGTCCAGGGTGCTTCTCTGCCTTCTAGAAAGTAATCAGTGTTTGGCAAACACCAACCTTGCTTCTCAACAATGAAATGTGATGCTACCTCATGCGTGGGAAAATATATGGCACATGCTTAGCAGTGCTTATTCACTCAGGTACCTAACCAGATGTCAAAGCGATGAGTAATAGGGAGACTCAGCAAGCTGCTAATCAGCTATTAATTGCGTGCTTCAGTAATTAGCTTCTGCTGAAAACCAGTTCTCCACAGGCCACAATTTTGGGATGGAAATGGCAAGTTAAATGAGAAGCACATAAAGATGCTGTGGTTAACCTTGTCAGTCAGTAGATGGCTCTATTGCTTCTAGCCATCTTCAGGGAGCAGCACTGCATTGCCATGGCCAAGAAGGAGAGCGCCCTTCCCCAGCGATACAAGGAGCCACTGACAGTGCACACAGACCTTTTCACTTTGTTGTTTCCAAAGCGTTCAATTTGCACACAGTATTGTTCATCTGTTTATTTTTATGAAGATATTTGTTAGTTGCACAAAGTCATTGTAACGCTCTGGTTGAGCAGTCTATCCATTGCTGTTTTATACAGCTTAGCTTAAGTAATTGTCATCTGGTCTTGACATCATAATTTCACAGCAACAGGTTATAAATGCCCCACTGTGAAGGAACTGCTTGTTTCAGCTGTTTGGAAGTGGGCTGTGAGTTTCTTCAGTTGTGTATTCATAGTCACTGTCCTGGTTCCTTCTCATTCTCACCTTGTGGCCTAGCAATTGTGCGAGTGATGGGTTTCCTGTCAGCTTAAATGGCAACACTCACATCACCAAAAAATTACAATTGCTTCATTGATTAGCCCCAGCAGTGAGAATGAATAAGCACAGAGTTCAAGCTACTCTTCCCTTCCAAAGAAACAGTCACACCAAATTGGAATTGCAGGAGATTGCCAGGGCATCAGGAGGAAGCTTGCAGTGTTAGACTCTCTCTATTCTGCAGATAAAAACAACATTTCAGTTACCCAGAAAATCTATTAATGAGTTTTCTCATGCATTAAATGACCACACAAAACCCTCTTCCCCTCTGTCCTAAAAACACAAGCCAGCATGATGCCAGAAGAGCTCAGTGGCGGCAGAATTTGCAGTGGGCAAAAGGAGATTGTATTGGCTGCAATGGAAAGAAATGAAAAAAGAGACAAGTTTATTCTTTGGAAGCTGTGGGAAAATACATCAAAACTAGCAGCAGATGTAAAAAGTTCAGGAAAAAAATAGAAAACACTTTCAGATGCAGGTGGAGTAATGTTCAGAAAGTGGTAATATTATCTGAGTTCCTGGAGCAAGGAAAGCAGGTCCTGTAGGCAGGATCTGCTGTCCTCTGAAAGCACTGGGAATGTTTTTATGGGTTTCAATAGCCCACAGAGCTGCCAAATGTCATGCATTTCACTCAGGCTAGCGAGGACCTTCTCACACTGGCCTGGCTTTCAGCTGGTTTCTCAGGCACTCAGGCTGGCAGTGGGAAAATGTGTCAGGATTTTGGCTTGTAGTTCTGTCTTTGGCCTGTTAGGGGCCCCCATGGCTCTATTCCTGTGTAACCATGACCTGTCTGTAACTGGAGCATGGCCCTAAGCAGTGGACCTGATCCACGGCAGGGGTACCAGGATAAAGGTTCCCAAGCTGACACATCTATTGTCAGTGACGGCAGAATCTCCAAAATTTTGCCCCACAGGTAAAGTAGCTTCTACCTCTAGAAAGTCCAAGTCAGAGCATTGACTGCTTTTCTCACCCAGCAATGTCTTACTCACTGATCATCCTTCTGCACTGAAACCACATGGGTCTGATGTTCTCTGTGCTGCCCTCCTGATGGTACTTGGCGACCACCTCTTCCCATCAATCCCCTGCTACTTCCCAGCAGCATCCATCTAGTAGCCCTCTCCAGCACTGCACTACCCCACACCTCTGCTCTGTATGGCTTAGAGTAATGTGTGTTGCCTGCTAGTCTGAAAATTGTTTGCAAGCATGTGTAAAATTGCACACAGGGAGTGTGGCACCTTTTGGAATAGCTGTTTCAGTCCCAGTTTGGGGCAATATAATGAGGACAATAATAATCACAAAATCAAAGAAACAGTAGTAGCTGAGGTGCATCAAATTTTCAGATTGTGGAAAATGCCTGCAGTCAAGGAATGGCTGCATAGCATGTGGAAATGAATGACCAAGGTCTGGAACAAGATAGTATTTATACTGCCATAGGTTTCATATTGGATTGCAAAAAACATCAGATTGAAATAGCAGAGGAATTTATCTAGAAAATGCTGCCTTACAGAGCTATGAGAACATGGAACGTTAAAAATCCGTATTCAATGAGGGGTCAAGGGAGATATTTAACCTTTCTTGGACTGTACACATACAAAAACTTGTGTTAGATGGTTACAAGCTTTAAAGCAGGCTGACCCATTTTGCTGTTTAAAATATTCTGAGACTTCCATGGAGACATATCTGATGCCACCTATATATAATGACCTAGATTTTAAAAACAGTTGGGAAGCAGACGTCTGGAAATCTGCTGTGAATTTTAACATTTTCCATGCAAAGATTGAGTGTAAACTGGCAGTTTAATTTCATTTATGCAGGACCAAAATGCTTTTAGGACTTCCCAGTTATATAATTAGGATCATCTTGTTTGGAAGATGACCATGAAGTGACAACAGAGCCCTCCTTTCCCCACCAGATTCCTGTCCTACGGGATGCTCAGGTAAGCACAGGTCTAAAGTCATTGCTATCTAATATCAGTAGGGTTGTCTGTGTGCCAGATCTTAATGTGTTTATCAATAAATGGCTGTCAGTGTCACAAAATTCACGGGCACCACTAGTGCCTGCTGGCTGAGTTCTCACAGTGACCGACTGATGAAGCAGTGAAGAGAATTAATTACTTTGCCACCATGAAGCGCTCAGGATAAAAAAGACATGTGATGATCAGGATGAAGCAATTTACAGCATAGCTTCTCTTCTCCTCAGATTAACACGCTTCAATCTGCAGGTTTTTCTTCCCAGCTATATTCTGGGGAGCTCACTCAACCATCCAAAGTATGGACTATGTGAAGTGGCATTTTAGAGTTCAGCAGGCAGGCTGCCAAACGAATCTCTTCTACTCCTATTTTAATGTGAATTTCTATGAGTTGGGAAAACTAAATCAAGCAGTCATATGAAAGGGAATTGCTGGCAGAAAATATTTGGGGGAAAAAAAAAGAAAAGGAAACTAAAATATCCCTTTTCATATTTTAAATAGGAAAAAATATCCCAGAGCCTTGTAGGCTCAGGGATCCAAAGGTCAGCAGAAACAATAAGTAGTAAGCCTTAAAAAAATAAATAATCTAGTAGAGGGAAAAAAAGAAAATTTGTAAAAATAAGCAAAAGCAAGTAAAGGGTAATTAGTGAGATAAATAATACTGATTTCCAAAAAAATACTTCAGCTGACAGCAAGGGGACACAAATATGTTTTTAGTGGAAGCTCACCAAAGATAACTAAAAATTGGTCCATGGAAGCATAATTGGCTTGATTGTCACAGCTCTTTAAATAAGAGTTTTGAGATTATGAAAACAGTTGTGTGATAACTACTGAAAGTGCTCATTAAAATAAAGCGGGCATTTATGCAGGCTGCTAGCAAAAATTTACTATGAAAAGGTCTGATTGGAGTTTGTTCTCCAAAACCTCTCTGCACAACTTTTGGAGGCCAGAATGCAGACAGAGCCAGAGAAAAGTAGAATTAACCACGCACTATCTCCCACAGTTTCATCAAAACCCTAGTGAATCACATTATAATCACATTATAAAATAAATGCTCATTTTAATCCCCTGCAAGTCTCACAAGTGATATCCCCGTTATACAAACAAGGATGACTCCAGACACAACAGTTATGTCTTGAGAAATATCAAGCTAGATCATCTTTCACCAGAGCAAATAAAGGCCAGAAAAGATAAAATACTGTGAAATTATGTTATCCTTTCTAGCAGATGTCAAGGAAAATTCTGTGTTATAGTAGCAAAACTGAATTAAGTCAGGGCAAAATACTAAAGTGATTATTGTTGTGCTGAATGATACAATGGCAGACATATGTGCTATGAATCGGAACATACCAGATGCTTGTTCAGATGAATCTTTGCAAAAATTAAGTCTAATGCAATAAATTTCAGAGCTTCAGCTTCTCAGAAGAACACGCTTTGAACTACCTCTCACAAATATTTGGTGGTTACTCTTGCAACTCTTGTTATTCCTGAATGCAGTCCCATTAGTATGTAGACAATGTTCCTTGGGTCTCTTAAGTCCAGTTTCAGAGGGTACTGCCACCTGTTTTATGCTGGCCCCGTGGCAGAACAAACTGGTTTTGGGTGAGGCAAGCACCAAGGGCATTTCACTGCCAACTGGAAGGACCAGGTGGAAACCCTGGGCAAAAGGAAAGCTTCCACCGGTACAGCAGACACAAAGAGCCTGAATAGGAGGCAAGCAAAAAAGCTAGGAATGGACAAAAGACAAATGCTACCAGATGCTTTAATGTCACCTGAGTAATAGCAAGTAATCTTCACTTAACTGCTCTCTCTTACAACTTCAACATGAAGAAGCTTTACCAATGCCTCCCATTCTTAAGTGCACTTCTGCACCAGAGAATTAAACCTCACAGAAGCCAATATGGTACTGCTGGCAGAAGAATGGATTTTGCACGATTTTTTTTTAAATGCAAATTTAACTAAGCTTTTTTTATTGTATACTGTGATTTCCAGAAATTATGAGATTTCCAGAAATTGCCTTTTATACCAATTTTAATAAAGAATAACTCAGGTAGTAAAAACATGTAGCCACTTAACCATCTCATAGCTTGCAGAGTTGTCTTCCCAACAGTTTAAAGTTCATGCCCTCCACAAACATGACAAGAGTCAATCCCCAGAAGTTAAATGAACCACATCCTCTGTGAATATACCAACCCCCAACCATCTGCAGAAGGCCTGAGAAAATAGAGTTAGTAGTATAACCCAGAAGGTCAATAAACTGATTCTTTCAGATCTGCACTATTTTGGATTTGGAGATAAAAGCCAGGATGTGAGCTTTCTGAGGCTGTTGCTTCTACATGTAGAGTGTGTTCACAAACTTTCTAAAGACAATTCAGGGCTATGTTAGCCTTCAGCTTTTCACACTTATTTGATATTTCCTAATTACAATTCCCCTCAGTGACAGGACGATTGAAATTCCTGTGATTCCTGTTGTAGCTATTTTGCAGGCTTCCTTTATCTACATAAACATTTCCTGTTCTGCTTTCTCGTCCTCCCCCAGTGTCCTATAATGGCTTCCTATTGTCATTTTTTTTCCCTTTCTTTCACTTGAGTCCAAATTGGTTTTCACTGGTGACAACTCTGTGATATTTCTTGGGTTAGAAATACATCACATCTTCTCCCCAAGTGAAGAGGTTTTCTGTGTGCTACTAAATTCTTAAAAAAAATATATAGTGTAATGTTTAAATTCTTGACTGCATCTTATTTGACCAGAGATACAGCACAACTGGCACAAGTTCTGCATCTTACCCTTTTGTAATTTTTACTCCTGGGTAGTTTATTATTTACAGAACACCATAGGTGTGATTTAGCTACCGTATAGGTGCTGTATTTCTCTGTGATTTATACTTTAGCACTATAATGATTTACCATGGGGCCTGCAGTCTGACTGAGATAGTTACAGACCACACAGGCAAAAGCAAGGGAAAGACCAATGCTGAGCAGCACCAGTATGGAAGCTAGTTCATTAAAGTCAAGTCGAAGTCAAGCCAAAAAAAGAGGAGTCTTAAGGAGGTTCTTAAGTTTTTGTTATGTGGAATAAGAGATGCAGAAAGGTCTGGGAAACGAGCCTGAGCAACTTTAGGCTATCCTCACTCCCACTGCTGTGCTCTGAGCAAAAAACTTGCCTCCAGTGACTGCTTCATCCCTCTCCTACTGGCCTTAAATCATACTAGTCACATTTACAGCCTTTGCTTCTCATCATCTTCCTTTCCAGACATAAAATTTATGAATATCCCCTAGCTACCACCACTGGCCCTGTCCCCTTACTAGCTTTACCAGTCTCTTGTTTTTCTCTGCCTCCCATTCTGGATGTCATCATCATGTGCACTTAATCTTCAGCACATTTTGCTGCCAATCACCCAAACCTTACCTACACTACACCCAAGGGATTCTCCCAGTAACACTTAAGCGTGCTTTGGGCTCTCTTTGGTGCTTTTAATTTCAAAAACGTAGAAGCCTGGTCCTTTTCCCTTCGCTGAAGGCCCTTTGTGAAATACGAGTTTCCTTCTCTGAGATGGTGAATGACTCCACCCTGTACACCTGCAGATCCTGTTCCATTAGTGGGTCTCAGTTCTTAAGTAAAAGTACTCCTCATTAACTCATATGCATTCCCTCATAATTGTCATTATTGTGTATGGCCACTACATAAAATTTTCTGCTCTACTAAAACAAATGGGCCATTTTTTGGGGTTCTGCATGTTGCTTAAGAGGAAGATGTTGTAAACATGGCTTCTCCTACATCCAAGAATTATGTTGTTTCATCCTCAGCTGGAATGTCTCTCCAGTAGCTTTTGTCTTTTGAGAAATTAATAGATATAAGGCAGTTAAAATAACAGACAAGGCAGATAATTTAGCAGGAAATATATCCCTACTTCTGTTGAAGGAAGGCTTAGAACAGAATATAGGATATAGAATATAGAATATAGAATATAGAATATAGAATATAGAATATAGAATATAGAATATAGAA
The DNA here is from genome assembly GCA_013397915.1 of Daphoenositta chrysoptera. Taxonomy (NCBI): domain Eukaryota; kingdom Metazoa; phylum Chordata; class Aves; order Passeriformes; genus Daphoenositta; species Daphoenositta chrysoptera. The sequence goes on along the minus strand of VZRO01000914.1, from coordinate 19,901 downwards.
TAGTTCAGCTGGATGGGACCTAAAATGATCATCTAGTGCAACTGCCTGACCACGTCAGGGCTGACCAAGTTAAAGCATGGTAAAAAGTTAAATAAATGCCTCTTGAATACTGAAAACTATGGTGCATCAACCGTTTCTCCAGAAAGATTATTTCAGTGCTTGACAACCCTCTTAGTAAAGAAATGCTTCCCAATGTCCAGTCTAAGCCTTCCCTGGTGCAACTTTGAACCATTCCCATGTGTCCTATCACTGGATCCCAAGGAGAAGAGATCAGCAACTCGAAGGATATTCCTTCCTGCCCCTTCACCATCTTTCCTGTCCTCTGGGTACATCCAAAGATCTTGACATCCTTTTTAAGTTTTGGGGCCTAGAACTACACAATATATTAAAAATTAGGTTGCACCAGCTCAATGCAGTGGATAATTATCCCTCTTGGCTGGTCAGTTGTGCTATGTTTGATGCATCCCAGGATGCAGTTTGCCCTCTTGGCTGCCAGGGCACACACTGCTGAATCCTTTTGAGCCTCCTGTCAATTGGCACCCCAAGGCCCCTTTCCATGGGGCTGCTCTCCAGCCACTCCACTCTTAGTTCATACTTGTACCCAGCAGTACTCTGTCCTAGGTGCCGAATTTGGCATTTCAGGTGGCTAAATTTCATCTGATTAATCATAACCCAATGTTCCAATCTATCCATATCCCTCTTCAAGGCCTCTTGTCCTTCAAAACAGTCAACAGCACTTCCCAGTTCAATATCATCAGCAAACTTATTAATGGTGCATTTAACTCCTGCACCCAAATAATTTATAAATATATTGAACAGGACTGTCCTCAGGATTAAGCCCTGAGGAACACTGCTGGTGACTGATCTCCATCCAGATGTAGCCTCATTCCCTACAACACTTTCAGTTCTGCCCTCCAGTCAGTTAAAGCTTGAGTAAAAAATATGCACCTTGCAATCTTTTTTAAAAAAGCAAGCAATGATCTGCATTTTTTTTTCTTTGCCAGATGAATTTCTGCAGCAAATGTGTGTTCTTCATACTCTGTCTCCTCAACTGATCTGAGTTTCATTTCAGTCATGACAATTACATCAACCCCTTTGAGCCAAGTGTCCTTGGAGTGGTAAGGAGGGAAATACAGTCATTAATGGGGTTAAACCCTTTCCTGCAGAAAACCAAAAAGAAAAAGATCATTGTTCTGGTTTAAAGCAGCTACTGAGTGGGGAATCACTAAGCTGGAGGGAGATATGTTCTTAGCTGTGTGTATTTGCCTCTGCAGCTCAAGAGATGCATAGCTGTACAGTGGACTGGTTAATGCTTCTGAACAGCTTCCTGGACAGTTTAAAAGATAGAATACTCCCATCTTCCATTTTAGAAATAGACACAGGGATGGATGCCCCAGCCCCAAGAAGCAGGTTGGATTAAGAAAGAAGGTGTGTAAGGTGGCTTCATGGGTGTTCAAACACTTATCAGAATTAAGTATTACCTGGGTGCTGGTATTCTTGATACTCTCTTATATATAATCTCTCCTTAGCAACTGATGGAAGAAGGGGAAAGTCGTGATTTCCTTGAAGTGCTGTACCATCTGTCAGCTCTACTCATCTTTTCTTCAAACTTATTTTGAGATAGCTTCTTTTCTCCTTCTGGCATTCTCTATTCCCAGGCTTGGCTATAGTTGGATGATTGTTATGTTCAGTTACAGATTATGAGATACATATAACTGTTCACTTTAGAAATCTGAGGTATCTCATCAAGTGACATCCCATTGACGCAAATGTTGACAACTAGTTTTCCACAAGGGGATGTGAAGCAAGGAAGATAACCAATATGATTCTCTCAGATATTTCTGCAGGGAGTGCAGATACAGCATGACCCCATTGATCCCAGATAGCTTCTGTAGAAAAGCAGTCAGATGTGAAGTTCACTTGTGTCGAGAGCTGCTGATAAACCTTGCAGACTTTTACCAGAGATAAGAGGATCATATTGCACAATGGCCATAAACTGTGCTAAGAAAGGTTTGTATTCCTGTGAAAACTGAATTACTGTACCTGGCTTTTTCATACTTTCCTTGAACTTAAAAAAATACAGTGATTATACAATGCAATAAGCATGGTTCTTTTATATTTAAATGTGATTCTTTTATTGAGTAACATCTGGATCGTGTATGTGGGAAGAAATTATGCATCTTTTAAAATTCTGTGTCTGTTCTATTAATTTTAACCTTGAAAAAACTGTTCTTCAGCTTTTAAATTTTCTTCTGGCTGTTAGTAGGACTTTATTTTAGGGTTTTAATTTTTTTTACTTCCACTCTGCAGTCTCTCCAACAGAGCACTAAGGCTGAAGAGGTTAAAACAACAAAAAAAGGCACATCCTCGTACAATCAGGATGCTAAATCCAGCTGAGCAAAGCAAGCAGAGTGCAGATGCAAGACAGAAATAAAATATGCAGCAAACTCAAAAGTGAAAGAATAAAGAAGTCAGTATGGCAGACAGCAAGAAACTAAACAAACACACTGAAAACACAGCCCATGAAAGAAACAAACATGCACCAAGTATAATGAGGAAGGAAAAGTCAGGCTCAGGCCATCCCCACTCATTGGCAACACATAAAGAGAGTCAGCAAATGCAAGCTGTATGGGTTTCTCTGAAAACAAAGGCTTGATTTTCAAAAATGGAATTTTCTTCTTCCCATGAAGCAGCAGATCACTTTTTAAAAGTCAATCTCTCCAAAAAGTCAAGGCAAATACCAGAATGTGGTTTAATGTTTTGTCTTCTGGGGAAATGTTTATCCACACTAACTGGGGGTAATTGGAAAGGAATCATTATAAATTATCTGTGGAACTTTGAAATTTATCTTTTGCATTGTGTCATGTTCTGGCAGTAAAGCGAAAGTAAGTTAATGCTGGCAGTTCAGGAAGAAAGCTAGAACAGGAAACATCAGGAAAAGCTAATGCAGTGAGTAGCTATTCACAGCATAATTTACAATATGTGGATGTTACATATGCACCTGGAGCAAGATGTGCACATGTACTCATGTGTGTATACACAGACACACCTCTGCCACGCAGGCACTGAGGCAAGAGGGAGAAGGACTGAAGCAGCAATCAGCTTAAGTGCTCTGAGCCCATGTTCACACATTAGACCTCTGTCCCAAGCCCACCCACACCGAGCCCTTTTTGTTCACTTTGCTAGCCTTGAAAAATGTGATGAAGAGCCCTGGCATGTGGGAAAAAGCTAGTGGTTTGCTAAAGCTCTTAGAGGTAGGTCTGCTTTTTTAATCATTTGTTAAATTTGATCACAGCTCAGAATTCATCCTTTTTTATGTTTTGCAAATTGAATTAAAAATAAATGAATAGCTAAAAGGAGCTTGCTGGCAAATTTATTTTATCTATGTATTGTTATAATTCAGCTAGCAAACACCAAGATTTTCAGAGGAGAATAGCGGGGGCTCAGGGCTTAAAAGATCAAAAAGCAGAAACAAGGGAACAAGAAGCTACATCCTTTTCCACCAGCCCAGCATCCATTACTAAAATTTTTATTACTAAGTCATACAAAGGCAGCAGTGACAAATTATGAGCTCAGGAAGATCTCATATATCACGAAGATGGAACTAACAAAATTTTAAAGTATGTGTCATTTTAAAGGGTAATGGATAGAGATAAATGTGTCTTGTTCCATACTCCAGAAATGAGCAAATATTCAGAATGGGGAACTGAATAAACCTATCATTTCACATCACTTTCAATTTTTCTACCATAATTTTCACAGCCAGAATAACTTAATGGGAAAGTGACACAGGTCACCGATGTAATAAAAAGCTGAATGTCAGATGGTGAGAAAAAATCCTCAGTGGCTGCAACTCAAGAGTATCAGAGGCTTGGCTTTCCTGAAGCCAGGGCTATCTGCAACCAGCTCTCGTGGCATTTGCACTGGGGGAGCTGCTGGTGCAAACAAGGCAAAGCAAAAGGAAGTTCAAGTAAAGATCTGTTCTGAAAGGTGGAAAGGTCTAAGCACAACAGATGCCTCAGCCTGACAATATAAATTCTGTAAGGGCTCAAACAGAAAGGGGCAATTACTGCCTTATGCTCCAGCTCTAATCTTAAATTATAGGATAGGTTCCTAATGAGGGGGAACACTGCTGGAGACAGCTGTGGTGGATAGAAGGGAACACTGCTGTAATTACAGATCCTTACACATCAGTGACAGAAGTTCCCAATCTCCAAGGGGAAACACCTTCATAATGTTTGTTTTTGCAAAATCAAATACCATTCTCAGTTTGCAGTGGAATGGAAACATTCAAGTATGTGAGCCTTAAAACTGGATTTCAGCCCTAAATGATGCATGTTAGGAGCTGGACTGCATTGGCAGAGGTGAGTTAGTGTGCTGGAATCTTAACTTGGGTTTGGGTACGATAACAATGGTCAACTAGAGAAATGCAAGATTTGTCAGTGGCACTGGAGAGAGAGAAAACAAAGAAAACAAGCAGACAAGTCTTAGGCAGAACATCTGATATGGCAAAATCAGAACAAACTCATTCACTTCTTTCAAGATGACTGCTGGCAGCAAGGGCGTTGAATGTTTTGTACACTTTCTTATTACACAGAGCATGTTACTGGACAGACTGAAAAAATGATTCTTGGTTTAACACATTTTTTTTGCCTTTGTGAGCTATACAGTCATAGCAGTTTACAATATGTGGTCTGCAGACTCCCCAGGGTTCCACAGATGACTTCCACGGGCTGCAGGAGAACTAACTAAAGAACAAGCTGCTGTCTAGTCACTATTCAAGGATCTGTATCTCTCCAGTCAAGTTTATAGGGGTCTACAGGTGGAGAAAGCTCAAAATCGTTGCATTTACACTATTACAAGAGAAGAAATGGATGGTATTTTTCCAATTAGTACTTCCATGGATGACTCAGCTACTACTAGCATGATACATTAACTAAATTTTCAGAATATCTTTGCTTCAGCCAGTACACAAAACAATACCTGGTTATGTAATTAGCAGCTCTTAAATTATTTATGTTCTACTGGTTGTTTAATGGGCCTTCAGACTTTACTGTGCTGTATTCTTTTGTAATGAAGGAAGAATTTTTTGTTCCTGAAGATGATTGTTTATTGGCATTTAACAGTATAAAATGCGAGTATTTCACAAATATTTTTTAGACAACCTGTGAGGTAAGTGCATAAAAAATGGGGGGAAAAATAAAAAAATCTTGGCAACCAATGTGAGATATTAAAACCTGATCCTTTTAAGCACTTGATGCTGGGGCTTTTTTTTTTTTTTTTTTTAATATACAAAAAACATAGCCCCCATTGACTTTAGTTACAGCTCTGAACACAGCACTTTCTCACATCAGGGGTCACATTGATCACCAGGGAAATTAGGAGCTTCCGGGTAAACATATACAAAGTTTGCCTGGTATGCAAGGAGTTCTTGAGAAGTGGGACAGAGTCCAAGGCAGCATTTAAACCCCAGGGGCAATTTATCCATACCACATCTTCTCTTTGTGTTCAGCTTTAAGTCCTGTACTTCTGATTGATCCAGTCCTTACCTCCACTCTGTAGACTTCCCACCCAGTCCTAATCTTGCACAGCAAAACCTAGGCCCTACTAAATCCAAGATAAATGGACCACAGACATCAGCCCCATGTACTGCTTGTTTCTTGGACCAGCACTGTTACCTCTCTCCCTGTGTCAATCAGTGTTCCCTCTGCCTTTCTCCCTTTCTCCTGTGTCATCTCAACCAGGTTCAGCCCCAAGTTCTCCTTGTGGAGAACCAGTGTTCTTCCCCATCTCTGATTCTTGTTTAAAACTTTCATCCTTCTTCCTACCACCTCCAGGACCAGTTTCCACTATTCTGAGGCTTCTGCTGTGCAGCAGCTTCCCCTTTCCTCCATAGTGCTAGCCAGGGGAAGCTGGCTGAAAACCAGGCTGTGCCCCTCTCTCAGTTCAGATCTCAACATTGGGTGTGACCTGCCACAGAGGCAGCCTTGTAACAACCGTACAGGGGAAAAAGTTAGCTTAAATTTGGACTGGAGTGTGCTCAGGGAAGACAAGTCATCAGGGAGGTTAGCTGCTAAAACTGTGAAGGTTTCTGTTGAACATTTGTGAGTGACAAACCTTCAAGGGCCTCCCTCTGACTGAGTGAACTGTTGGCTGCATTTGCTGAAGGAGTGTGAAAGAGAGAGCTCTTTCAGCAAGACCCCTTCTCCTTCCTTCCCCCAGCCTTCCTGACTGCAAATCTCCACTCCAAACGCCTCTGACCTGAACAAGCCTTTCAGGCTGTATCTGAAAAGCACAGCCACGCGTACGTAGGTGTATCTAGTAGAGCCAGACAGCTCTGAACAGCTCCGTTCTAGGAGCTGAATTCAGAAGAAATTATAACTGGCTGTAAACAGGGCTTTGTGAGGTGAGCAGACAATTTTAATAATACCTGGAGCCACCAGCCTCACCTACAATAATTGATTTCATTTGGAGAAATCTATACAAAAACTGTTTTGGTGCAGCCTACAGTAAACAAGCATTTGTTTTATCCTCCTCCTCCCCATGTTAATTGTGACAGATACAGCCTGACATCATTGTAATCTGGGAAACAGATAGTTAGGAAAGGAATTGCAGCCACACCAGCACCTAGCTTTCATCTGACTTCTTTCTGTTCTTTGATCTCTTAGCTGGCTAATTAAGAAGCTTGAATCAGCACCCTGCCAAAATAGGTTGTGCCTTCTTTCCATACCTGTGACCCTCAGAAAGAACAACCAGTGTACTCAGGTTCTGTGAAAAAGGCATTGCATATGAGTCTTTCAGCTCTGTTCATTTAGGTGACCATGTAAATGTGTGCTCTGTTCTGCTATGGACCCTCCTCTTTCTGCATTTCCTATTTTAAGATGAATTGAGGGGGAAAAAATATAAGCCTTGACATCACATTTTGCAAAGGAAGCAAATGTGCTCCTCCCTAAATCTAAACGAATGGCCTTTTAAGGTGACTGCTGAATTAAATTCCTGTATGATTAAATCAACAGGCATGAGAAAGTTCTTATTTCCGAAAAAGAAAAAAGCTGCAGGGAAAAAAAAACCAACAAAAAACTACCCAGTATGTGATTGCAGAGCTGAGAGCTGAATAGGAGCCGTTTACACTGACTCAATAAAGATACTTTACTCAGCTTTGGTAGTAAGGCAGCTTCACAGGCTGAAGGGAAATGGGGATATACATATTCTGAGCCTGCTAAGCTTCTCTAATGTAAGACATGTGCATTTCATTGAAGTCCTGAAATACCTCACTTAGAAGAAAGGTGATTGAAACCCCAAGCACATCTTTCTGTTTATCATACATTACATATTTCTGACATACTTTGACCAGTACTGTATGCAGCCAACATTAGTCTTTATATATATATGCCTGTAAGGTATGCAGCTAAAACCTAATTTCTGTGAAGACCTAAAATACCCTTAAGACTGAGTAAAAATAATCTTATTAGGGGAATGGGGCACGTCTGGACATTCTCAGGACAGAAGCTCTACCCAAGCACAGCCTGTCTCTTTACTTTTACAGGGGGAAATCACAGGGAAACAAACCACCATTAATGCAAAAATTAAACAGTCTCCCTGCAATCTTAAAAAAAGACCCAGAGACCTCCATGAAGGCCATAAATTTTGTAGAGCTCAGGATGTTACTAATGGTAGATTAACACTACTGAAGCACTTTTCTCTCATTTTGCAGAGTGATATTGTAGAATATGAGAATATGAGAATACAATGGACATGAAATATGGCTCCAGTTTTTTACCTCTCCTGATACCTGCTGCCCCAGTGTAACCCTAAAACCTGGGTCTTTCCTCTTTATCTTCCATTGTTGGGACTTCTCTTGTGGCTAGATTGTTGATAGAAATAATAGCTATAGGGCAGGAGAGGTTGTTTAAGGTGTTGCTATTTTTATTATTATTCCATCATCCAGACTTGCTTTAAGTAAGGTTAGACCAAACAGTGATAAAATACTGATGTCTTATCTTAACTGTTCTCAGTGTTGCTACAGGCGATGGTGCTACACCAGAGATAACTGAATGTTAGGGGAGGGTGGCTATTTTAGACAAGCCTACATCTGCAGGAAGGAAGGGAATGTGACACCTCGTTACGGATTTAGTTTTAAGATAAATGAAGCAGAAAGCAATGATTTTCCTTTTTCGAATGTAATTCCTCCTCCTATCACAGATTTACAGGCAGTAAATTAATTCCTTGGGCAGTACAAAGAAGGAACGGAGACGGAGATGAATGATGGCTTGAAGACCTTTCAGAGGTGAATCACTTCTATCACAACAGACAGGGGAACACAGCAGTCAAAGCTACTTTCTGTGTCATAATCTGGAGCTAACCCTGAACTGGATGTCTCAGCAGGGGACGTGACAGCACTACACCCTTTTAATTTCTCCAGTCTTCTTTGTTCTCTGTCTACTAAAATAATGAATTCTGGGTTTTGGACCCTACATATATCTCATCCATAGCAACCACAACACTTCCCTCAGATTTACTAAAATGCAAATCTTGAATTTAGATGAAAGAAGATGGATCTTCCCCTTATACTCTAATTCTGAGTTTGACTGAAATGTAGAAATAAACATCTTTGTCAGCATCAGGGCTTCCTGATGGCCCTTCTCATCTTAGAGCCTCCAGACTCTGGCTTAGCAACCCGTGACCTTTGCTAGCAATCACTGGGAAAGCGCTGAAGAAAAATTGCTGAGTGATGACTCACTCTACCAGAGCTTGGTTGCTCTATCATTTTCTAATGCTGCTGATGGGAAGATATTTTCTATTGTGAGAGGCTTGTTTTCCTGCTCCATAGGAACAATGATCCATAAGGATTTCCTGAGGAGTGACTTCTCCTTAGAGTAAGATTTCTTGTCTCTTAGCCCCTGGAAGACTAACTGAATTACCCGTTACCCAGTTACTTATCACCATCCTGCTCCCTCTCGCATTTTCAACTCCTACTTTAATGCAGAGGACTCCTCATTGGACACAGGCACTGGGGAGGGAACTAACGAAAAACTTTCATAAATCAGCAGAGGAGGTGGAAACATGTAGGACCCACTAGAGGAATCAGGGGACCCATGTAAAATACAGCATGGGGAATTGCACTTGGAGTTGAGCAACACAGTCCTGGCTATGCTGGAGTGTGAACTCCAGCTTGGAATAGCTGACCCGGATGAGGGTCATGGCAGAGGACTTCTTTCTTCTCTGATCAGAAACAGCACTTGGAGCTACTTAAGAAAGCAAAGGCACAACAGCAGTCAAGGTTCACCTGTTAGGGCAGAAGTCCCAAAGCCACTGCATACTTCCCCTTTTCTTTACAGCCTTTGGTAACAACTCCTCTCCTCTGATGGTTGCAGACTGTAATGTTTCACTGCAAGCACAGCTGGCTGTTTGGGGTGGCTGACACGCAGAGCTGCACCTGCTAGAATAGATGCTAAGAAAAGAGATGTGTTCTGAGAGATACAAAGGCATTGTCTGATCCGTGATGGATCGCATGGGCAAAAGAGTTTGTTAAGACCATCCTGTGTGACCTCCTGCATTGACCATCTGCTGGCTCCTGGTTGGGTGACAGAAAGCCTTTCAAGATGCTTCCAAACTGATAGGAATTACCCTGATCTGATGGCGAGTACTGGTAAATATGTGTGTGTGTGCCTTTATATTGGTGGTGTGGAAGAGATGTCAGTCACACTGCATAGCTCACTATTGTCCCTTTCTCTACTCCCAGGAGGCTGGGAGAAGCAGCTGTACTGCAGAGATGCCAACCATCAGCAAAATACAGCAATTGTTTTATGAGTTTAATGCTATTTATCTTCTATTTTATTTACCAGAGATGTGTGTAATGCTCAATGAAAGCCAGTTTGCTGAGGACAAAAGTCTTAAAAACACCCTTCCGTTTGCTAATGTATTTTTCTTATTAAACAGATTTTTTTGTTGTTGTTTTAGAAAATGTAACCTTCATTAAAAAAAAAAAAAAAAGAAACAAACAAGTGAGGGTGGAGAGCTCAATCTGAGAGAAAATGGCAGCAGGCAATGAAAAGCAGGTCAGCCAGGTCTCATCTTCTTGTTTCTAATTCCTTGCCCCACCAAGGATGGAGCCCCCGTTGCCCTGGGAGCGTATGGCCCCTGCTCCAAAGGCTCACTTGCTGAAGGGTGAAGGGCCACTTTGTGCACCCTGTCTGAAGGAGTTCAGTCTGCTCTCCAGAGCAGTGTGAGAAAGCTGCTGGCTTGGTATCTGCCAGCGCAGGTACTGCAATCTCCTCTGTGTTTACTACAGATATTTGTAATGGCTGGGACCCCACGGCAAGCACTGCCAACCTCTGTACCAAGTGGAATTATTGCAGGATAGAGGCCCACTGTGGAGCAGATAAGAGGGATCTAGAAAAATGACAGAGGCCAGACAGCGTTAGATAAATGGTGATGAGAAAGCCTGCATCAATAGCAGTAATGTAGCTGTGTTTCCTGAAAAGAGAGCAATATATTCCCTAGTGTGAACATACTTCTTGTTGGCTAAAATGCATTCTGAATTCCTCAATAATCAGGCAGGAAGTGGTAAAATCCATCAGACAAAATGAACAATGTGTTATTTTTTCCAACATTAAAAATATATTCTAGGTCATAACTATCACAGAAAAAACATTTTATGGCCAATCAGATTTATTTTTTCTGCCATGCTAAATTTTTCAGTGATGTACAGAAAGTGGAATTTCTGTACTTAAATATGTGTTTTAGGAACTTTGTTTCCCTCCAGATCAGTACTTTACTAATAGGTGCATTATTCAAAATTACTCACTGCTCTTTCAAAAATTCGCACAAATAGAAATTATGTTTTAGTAGCTTCCCAGTCAAGTAACCAGAGAGAAAAGCAGAATTATAATAGCCATGAGTTTTGTGCTTCGTGTAAATAGCTAGAGTTAGGTAATTTCTGATTTATTTTTGTCACTTTGTGTGATTTTGTTTAGTTTACACCATGACTGAAGTCAGTGTTGACTCTGTACACAACATGTCTACAGCCTTGTACCCACCTTGCCTTGGCTGGCTGTTCTGAGAGCCTCCCACCAAGACTTCCTGCTGCCTCCATTTTAGAGGAGCTCTGTCTTTTCTCCGATGGGTGGAAGTTAGTAAGACCCAGCAGATGCTGCTGCCTGAGTTCAGTCAGCAGAGTAACTTGTGATTCCTTCCAGCTTCTTTGCTTGTACATCGAGAGGAAGGAGGATGCTAACTTTATAACTTCTCCCCATTGTGCCCCAGAGGTTAGGCACCTTGCCATATACAGATGTTATCAAAAATGGAATCATTTTATAAATAAACTGTGAGTTAACAACGGTCTACATAAATGTATGCTTTGGTTCAAGACTGATGTATTCCATTCTTTGAGAACATTCTCTAAATAAACTGAATGTTTTCATTTTATATTTTGTTATGATTTATCACATTGTGGTTTATTTAAGGCTTTCAGTGCTCTCTCTTCCATTTGCTGAACTTTAGACATGGAATTAAAATATGCTTGACTGCACAGTCTTCCTTTATATTCAAAGAAAAAGCCATGTAGCTATCACAATGGATTATGACATCCTACATTAAAACCCTGTCACTTTTGCAACTGCATTTATGCAAGAAGACAACAGTAGCTAATGGGTCCATCTAAGACATTGAGTTGAATGGACAATTTTTTCATAGCTGTGGTAATTATGAATACTCTGAAAAAGGCTGCTTTGCCAGTTGTAGCCCAAGAAAATTGAATACTGTTCTCCTGCAAAAAATGCTCTTCAAGTATTCAGCCATCTTATTCCATTACATGGCATTGCAAAAAACAGTGACTTGTTTATTCATTGGAAGTTCATGCACATACACTACATCTTTTGACAGTCCATAAATACTGCTTTAGCCTGTTTACTGTCAAAGGCACAGGCTCAAGCTAAGAACCCTTCTAGAGGTTTACTTCTCCATTTGTCCAGTATGGACAGCCCATAGCACTAATAGATGCATAATCCCAAAAATTCAGTGATCCCCAATTCTTTCATACAGGTTCCAACAGCCACCTTTGCTCTCTGGACTCAGGCACAACAGAGGTATGGGGTGATCCACCCATCTGCAAGGAAAGGTTTGCTTTTCGGGGACATCACCCAAAACATCAGGACCAAACTTTCAAGTCTGTCCAAACCAACTTTTTCAAGAAGTAGGGGTTTCCAGTAAAAAATATTAGTGGTGTTGAGGTACCTTTGCAATAAACTCTTCCTGCTGTTACCAAACCTATTGACTTCCATTTGGTATTAGTTATGCCTTAAACCATTTATTTACTGTATCATAGTGATTCATATAACTATATAGTGCTGCCAAGTGAATTCCATTACCATGGGGACATTTGCAGACATTTTATATAGTTGAGATAAATACAATAAACTAGAAAAACCACGGAGAAATACATTGATAAAAAATGGGAGATCACTGGCTCACAAACTGGAATGAAATACACTGAATTTTTGAACCAGCTAGTCAACTCAACAGTAACTGCACAAGTTGCTTGATAATACACTCCAGGTAGAACAATACTATATTCTTTTTGAAATAAAGTAGTCGAAACACTTTTTAAAGAAAGGTAATGTAGACAAGTATTTGCTTCCTACACAACTGAACCCTCTTTCAATAACATTCAATTTTCCAGCTAGATATTTCAAGGAAATAAAGAACACACAGGAACAGCATGTAAGTGTCATGTCCAATAGACTATTTCTATCACAGTGTCTTTGGTGAAGATGAGTAATATCTGAAAACAGGCATGGGCATTACAAATACTAGTAAATTCATAAAACATGAAGTCATACATCTAGGCATTTCAGGTCTGTCTATCTATCTATCTATCTATCTATCTATTTATCTATCTATCTATTATATTTAGTATATTATCTACCAGAGGTGTTCCCATGCACTCCATGAGCACAAGATTAACTATCAAAAAGCGCTATAAATGTATAACCAAACAGTACATGCTTCCCACATACTTGATCACAGTTTTAAACCATGGTTTTTACAGGACTTTGGGCATTACATTGGACTGTTAAGGAGGAAAAAAGAATTGTTGGCAAGGAGTTTAGAAACGTGCTGTGTAGGAAGAGTCTATGCTGCCAGTTTATCCAAGAAGGACACTTAATGACCTCATGACCCAGAAGCTGTTTCAAAAGACATATTTATGATATTATGCAAATAACCCCAACCCTTATTTTTGCACACTTCCATGCAGATTATGTGTTTTGCATTAAAATTTACACACTGTAAGGAGTGTGTCTGAAGTTTGGCTTTGTAACAAGCACATAATTTTTTCAAAAATTCTCTAACACTCTAACTTTCTGTTATTACAACAACACAAAAACTTTACTTATCTGGAAGACTAAGGATAAATTTTGGGTTATGCTAATGGATCTACTTTGAAACAAGCTCTTGAAATATTCTTGGCTTATATAGTGGATTCATCATCAAAAAGACCATTATCTCGCATTATGAATCCCAAATGTCTATATAACTGATTCTTTCAGAACTGTGCTCTATTTCTAGTATTGCTCAGTCATCATAGCAAAATCACTAAGTACTTTTCTCCTTATGTAAAATAGAAGTTCAGAATGATGCAATTCAGAATACAAATACAAAGAAGTAATCTGAATTAAGTTTCAGCATTTTCATTTTCTATGTTTCCAGGGTTTTTTTCCACATTATGCACCAATAATTTAACTAACTGGACTGAACCATAATGTATTTTGAGTATTTCTATACTGTTATATTCATATTTTAGCAGTTTGTAGTTTTCCTACAAGATATAGTTTTGAGGTTTTGTTTCTGTTGATAGAGAGCTTTGACTGTTCAAGATTGTATAACCCTGAAATTGCAAAATTTGCACTGTCAACAATAGCAGTAGCATTCGGTCCTATGTGTAATCAGATATCAACTCTCACACACGGCTTAAGTAAAACATAAAAAAGAGTTTGCTTTTTACTTACTGATATGTATTTCATATCACCTTTTGTTGCAAAAGACAAGTGAGTAGCTCTACTGGATTAACTGGAGCTATATGCTTAGGTGTGTTCAGCTTAATGACTGCCACTAGATAAACTATCAGCAAAGCCCAAAAGACATGGACAAATAAGTCATCCTCTGACAAAAGCAGGAGACAAAACCAAGCACTGAACTATAAAAGCTTGTATTCATTGATTCTACCCCAGGGGTTCAACGACTGAGTTTAGGCTGGAACCTAAAGATCAAATGCACAAGGAGTACCTGAAATTGAAAATTGAAACTGAATGTCTGACAAGTGACTTTCAGGAGGTTTAGGGTTGATGCTCTGGTGCCGAGACACCAATAATTTTGTTCAAACAGAGCAGCTTCTCAGAAAAACAAGGAAGGATGGTCTAACCACCTGGGACAAATTACACGTTTGTGTGGTAGATTAGACAGGAGTGGTGGTACAAGTCCTTCTCTTTGTGAAATCCTTTGTTCCTAAAAGTCATGCCAAGCAATTAATTTTGCTTAATCAATTCATTTAAGTGCCAGGTGCAACCTCCAAGGGCAGATCTGGGAGCCAAGTCACGTGCTGAGTAAGCACAGTGGCAGAAGGGTAAGTGGCAAGGGTGGACTTGGGACCTGCCTTCCCAGAAAGAGCAGAGTCCAGGCTGGTCCAGCTTGAGACACAGAGGGAGAGACCCGTCATTTTGGAGTGAATTTGGAGAGGATTCCAGATTGTAGGCATGCCAGTAACTGTAACAGAAGCTAGATTCACATTTTTACAGGTAAAGGAAACAGAACGATGTGACAAAGTCACTTAAATGCCAGCAAGTGGCACAATCTGCAATACTTGGCTTGGGCTGTTCAGCATTTGTACCCAAGGCCCTGATGTGCATACTGCTACCTCAAGTCTAATGTCAAGTACTGGATGTGCTGTTGATTTAGTATGTGCAGAGACAAAGCCCGATTCCATGTTCCTAGGCTGATGCAAATGTCCTTTAATCAAAAGGGGAAAACTGGAAATGCAAAGCCAGACGGCAGGGGCCACAGTGGCACAAGGTACACAGTACTTGTTTCCCATCAGAACCTGTCATTGACTTTACTTTTTATAGAAACAATGTCCTGATATGAGTTAAGAGAATAAAGAGCTGACTACTGTACATACAGAATTGATGCTTTAATACATTCTGTAGTATTTAATTTATTCTCTAATATTTTCCTTCTGGAATTAAAAAAAACCCACTGTCTAGCGTTTATGCAGGAAATTAATTTTAAGCTCATCAACTCATTTTAATAAAAAACATTTTTCTTTGGGAAAGCATAACTCCTTTCCCGAAAAAATGAAAAAAGAAGAGGAAGCAGTAGAATGTCACATTACATTACATGTCTAAGTATTTTTTTTTCTCTAATCTAATGCGCAAAGTATGACAGCAGTACCTTATTCCAGGCTAGGAAGCACTTGCTAATGTAAACAGGCAGCAAGCTCAGCTCTCAAAGGCTTGCTCTCACAGCAGTGGCAGCCAGAGCAGCCCCTTCATGCCCATGGTACCCTGCTCAGACACAACAGCTCATCAGTGCGCGTTCAGCTGCAGCACTGCTCATTCACAATTACACATCTGGCTTTCTCATAAGGATTTACCAAGACCTGCCCAACCCCAGTGGGGTTTACTTATTAACAAATAATCAAACGGAGAACTGGAATTACAGGACACGTGGCACACACCGCTTTGCTCTTGGTCATCCCGGCAGTCGCTGCTACTGCCTGCAAGCAGAGGGGTGGAAGGGCGAGAGGGGCCTCTGCTCAAGGCTCTGATTCCCTGGTGTAGGAAATGTATTTTTCAATCTGTCAGCTCACCAGCTTGCATCTGTGACTCTTGTACAAACAATGCATTAGATGGTGCATTTTTCAAATAGCTTAACACTACTGGAAACCTCCTGTGTCTCCCAAGACACGAGTCTTTCACATGGATGAAGGAAACTGTCACGAAGGTTGTATCTCACCTCACTTAAGGAAGTAATCCTTGTTGGTATGAGTGAAGGGCTAAGGGCTAGGCTGCCTTCCTGCTTCTACTGATCTATATTCCCTGCTACACAACTATAACTGCACAAAGCAACCATTTTCTACCTTAAACAATAAGTGCATGTGTGTGCCTCTCACAAGGATCACATCATTGGGTCGTAATCTATCAAAGCCTCTTTCTTTAGATAATTGAAGTAATGGATGTATACCAGGACGATACAGTAAACACACTACAAAACAAGAGATGCTGTATTTTTCCCGTAGCAATTGTTCAATAGAAGCCTGTGTTCATAACTTTTACAGCATTTTATAAGCATTTGCTGGTGAATGTGGCTCTTTCTTATTGCTGCAGAGCATTTTTTTTTAAAAAGCAGTGGCAAATCTTAAAAGGGGGCCAAGAGGTGAACATTTTATCTTGCTTCATTTGCATATCTGTGGAATAATCTTGTAGGTGGCAGCCAAAGACTACAGTCATGATGCACCAACAATGACAGTAAGGACAGAAAACAGAATGGCCTTGGTTAGAAGAGGCTTTTAAAGATCATCTAGTTCTAGACTCCCTGCCATGGGCAGGGACACCTTCCCCTAGACTGGGTTGCTCAGAGCCCCATCCCCTCTGGCTTTGAACACTTCCAGGGATGGGGCAGCCACAACTTCCCTGGGCAACCTGTTTCAGTGCCTCACCACCCTCACAGTAAAGAAGTTTTTCCATAAACTAAACTAAACCTACTCTCTTTCAGTTTGAAGCCATTGCCCCTTGTCCTATCACTACATGCTCCAGTGAAAAGTCCATCTGCCTTCTTGTAGGCCCCCTTCAGGTACTAAAGGCTGCAATCAGGTCACCCTGAAGCCTTCTCTTCTTCAGGCTGAAAGATCCCAATTCTCTCAGCCTTCCCTCACAGGAGAGGTGCTCCATCCCTCTAGTTGGTTACTGTGCTGCTTGTGAGTTTGCAAGGGTTGTCTCATGACAGTCCTCCTCTGAATACGGGAAAGTGCCCCAAACACAGACCTGACTCTCAAAGCCTTTATTCAGACAAGTGACCGTACTGACTTGGTGTGTCCCCGAAGGACAGGGTTGATGGACAAGACAGATATGACACCTGATGCCTCATATTACTCTTGGCATTTGTATTACTGCTGTTTCTTGTGCTAGAGAGCAAAGCAAAAGGGCAGCCTTTACACAGAGATCATCCAGTGTAAGGGCAACAGGTGTCCAAGAGGGAACACAGTACAGGAACAAGAGACACTTGGGTCAACATGACAAGCAGGGGTCAAAGAGTGGCCAAGGTGCTGGTAGGCATTATTACAAATCTGTGATTTGAGGGTGGGTTTGAAGGAGGATGCTGTGCTCATTATTCACTGTTGAGCATCCTCAGCCTCCTACCTTGTAGGAGTTAGACTGTAGAGAGGAGTGGGAATTTAGGACTTCACCCAGTTGGTGTAACAAAACTGATTGTTTCAGCAAGACATTGCTTGGTACACAGAGATCTGTTACACTTGCACAGCAGCTCCAAAGGATGCTGCATACTTTGGACTGACCCTGCAAGTGTGATGCAGTCTGGAGATGCACCATGTGCCCTACAAAGCCAGGAGGGATTGGAGTTGCCATGCAGGAGCAAGTCAGCAGACTACATGTGCAGTAATTCCACCACATCCCATGCTGGAGCTAATGCTGTGTGCAAATTCACCTAGTGAGTCATGTCTGCTTGCATTAAAAGAAATACAAAACCAAAATACTCTTCCTATGTCTCACTGGCAAGAAGAGACTGAAACTGGCTAGGCTGGTTGGGAACCAACCTGGAGGCAACCCTAGTTCACAGATTTTCTAAATAAGGTGAGTGGTTTTTGTTTCTGTATCTGAAGACAAGTGGGACAGAGATGGGGGTTGAGTTAGGTAGTGTCCTAAATTTAAGTTTGCAAAGCTCTTTATTAATTTCACAAAAAGCAGTCACAAAATTGTATCTTCCATCTTTGAATCAAATAAGTAGAATCTATGGAACCCTGAAATTTACTTGTTGAGTTCAGTTTTTAAAGTTCAGTGACATATTTAATGAAGCCTTTGCTTTTGAAGAGGAACAGCAGATCACTGCAGGAATGGAAAAAGTTTGGTTTTATTATATTGTACACAGAACACAGTATTTTTCAAACCTCGGGGACCCATTTGCATTTGCTTTATTTCTCAAAATGAACACAATTTTGCAGAATCTTCTGAAGCCTGTGAATTGCTGTATGAAAAGAGACACCCCCCCCACACTGCTATTCACAACCCAGAAAAATGGGACATTAACCTCACATAAAACCCACTGGCTTGCATCTTGCTTCCTCATTAAGCCTGTGCCAGTTTTACAGTAGATTTCAAAGGTGCAAGTTCACTTTCGTTTTTCCAACAATCAATCCACAAAGTAACATTTAACTTTAAAGGGAATTCCCCCAAATCATTATTTCCTACTTGAAGATATCCCCATCAGTTACATGCTATTTTCTCAAGATTACATATCTGAAAACCAAGAAAAATGCTTCTAAGTAATTTGAAGCCCTTACTACAAGAGAGGAAACAAGTATTATTTGTATTGTTTGTTTTCCCACAATGTATTTTTATGGGAGAGCTGCGGGGACCATATTTTGCATTCAGTGAACAACTTCTGTGGTGTAAAATGTCTCTTTTTGGTATTCAAATAACCACGAAAGCAATGTAGCTGCATCTCATTGCCATGGACATTACCACCTAAACCAACCAGAATGAAAAAAAAAGGTTTTTTCTTACCTCAGCCATTGTGAAAGACACGGATTTACAAGATAACATTTGGCAGTCCTGTGACCAACGATAATAAAAATCTCTTTCCCTTGGGCACCCAAGAACCACAGTATATTGTAACACTTCCAGTTCTTAAACAGTGCTGAACCACATCGCGCAGGGCTGCATACCTTTCTGAAAAGATTATGCATTTTTCTTGTTGTCATAAAAAGTATTTGTTTATCAAATGCACCAAAAAAAAAAAAAAAGTTGCACTTTAAACAGGAAAGAATTGGATGTATCTCTGTGAGAAACAAAGATAAACTTAGTGTCTGCATTGTTGCTCCTGCCTTGCCTGCCTAGCTATGACTCTACCTACAGAAATATTCCATTATTGATAAATTCCCGTTTGCTGCTGAAATGAAAATTGCTATTTTCATCCTCCTGGTACCCGGGCATGCTGTTAAGGTGTACTTTTAATAATGGCAGCAACAGATTATAAGAGAAACAGTAAATTAATGTATTTTTACCTTTTTGCCAACCACCTTTCCCTATTAGAGAAGTGCACTGTGCCTCATGTGAAAGAAAAGGCCAGGAAAGGACCATACTTGAAAATCCCTAACACAAAAGAAAGCATGTTAAATTTCAAATCGCACATCATAAATACAGGTCTCCAGTATTCCAGTTTGGGCATAAAATATCCCAGTCTCTTGGAGCCTTTGGACAGATACCTGCCCAAAACATAAAAGGAAACACAACACTGAGAGCTCTATTGGAATGCGAAAGGCAAAAGGCATTTTTCTGCCTCTCTTGGAGTCCATGTTTTCCCATGTCACTTCTGTACTGCAATGGACATTTATCCCAGCTGGCAGCAGCACTTCCGAGGAGCCAATTCACGATCTCAGGGACGTGCTAGACCAGCCTAGGCGGTAGGGCTTGGCAGTGGGATTCCCAGGGCACACAAGCATCCCTTTCGGCCCCCTAGAAGGATTTTTGCCTAGTGCCTGCCAACAGCTGCCTTCAAATGGTTTGGTTGCGGGTTTATTTATTTTTTTTTTTTAATGAGTTCTCATTCATTACGGGGTAGTTGGGCACCCAGTCATGCCTTCATGGGGGGGAGCAGAGAGCTGAGCGCCGCAG
>VZRO01000910.1:144535-250165 GCA_013397915.1 Daphoenositta chrysoptera | reverse complement strand
CCCCAAACCCATGCAAATGCAGGGGAACATAGTCCATGGTAGCTGCCAACCCACAGGTATGGAGGGGATTTGGCTCAGTATTGCATCTGGTAACATGACCCGAAGACGCAAAATTTTCACAGGAGAGAGCTAATAAAATCCTCCTAATAAAATCTGTTGAGAATTAATGACCTCTCTCAAGACAACTGCTGAAGATACAAATGCATTTACATGCTGTAGTCAAACATGACCTTCTTATTTTNCCATTGAGGTATTATCCCTGCTTGGAGTTAATGTCAATTTGGTGATGGGAGAGCAGCAATTCAGAGAGTTAGGCTGTGAAATTTTCTCTGATTTTTAATGTCTACAGTGAAAGGGGACATGAGCCATGAGCTGGGGAAACATCTCCAACACCATCAGGCACGTGAAGTGCAGCGTCCAGGGGAAGAAAGTCACACTGCAGCATGTCACATCTGATGCTAACAGGGACATGCCTCAACCATAGCTGATGTGGTGCTCCTGCAAAGCAAGCTGGAGGTCCTCAGAAGGGTTTTCCTCATGCAAGATTACAGGGGGCAGCTCCCTAGAGAGTTGTCTTAGCATCAGCTGCTTGGAAAGGAAGTTTTGCTGATGTAAAAGCTCAAAGGAGAAAAGCAGGACTGTCACCTACTGATTCTTATCCAAAACAGCAAGATCCTGCTGGTCTAGCAGGATGTAGCATCACATTTTGGGACTGTGAGAAAACATACCTGCAGCAGCACGGGCTTGAGCAAGTGGGATCCATTGAGGACTGTCCCAGGGCAGCATCACACACAAACTCATCACAGCAGAGACAGGGATATAATGAGAGAAGTCTCTGTAATCCCTGGGGGCTCATTCAAGGAGCCTGGCTCCATTAGTCATGCCCCTAACCTAGGACCCCAGCTTTTTCTGATTTGCAAGAGAAATCAGGAGAAATATTTAAAAGCTCTTTTTTTTTTTTTTCCCCTGGAGGTTGTTGGTACGTATTTAAACCCATGCTGTGCTGCGGGTTCTTTGGGTTCTTTCTGGAGGGTGATGGTCCTCAGAGGATTAATGCCTCTAAATGGTTCCTGAAAGACACTAAGAAAAGACAGGCTATTGTTCGTGGGAGTAAATAAATGCAGGGAACCCACTCTGACACAGACAATTGTTTAGGAGTCAGACAACACACGGTTGTATTTCTGGCTGCTTACCCTGTGTGGTTTGTCCTGTGGCTTTTCTCTTTTCTTTTTTTTTTTTTTTTTTTTTTTTTTTTTTTTTTTTTTGCATGGATTACTACATCTTGCTTGTTTTGATTGTCAGCTGGAGAAGGTATGCCATTGGCAAACAGTGGGATAGAGAGTGCTATTTGCATATCCAAAATACTGGCTTTCACACTGAGTCATGCTAAATGCTCTCTGTGTGCATTCTTCAGTCAGGGGTCCTCAGAGACCGGGATTTATGACAAAGTGCAGTGATACTGGAGAAACGGCCTAACAGCCCTATAATCACTTCTAGGTTAATCAGCTTTAGTATCCCTTGTTCTTCCTTTTGTTTCAGCAGCTATGAGCACATAAAAGCAGATAAATTGGAGAAAAAAGGGAAGGCCTGTTCTTGATTGTAATATCTTGGGTATTGCTATTAATATCAAGAACAACTGGACTGTATTTTGCAATCTAAACTTTAATGTTTTATTTTCTTAAGCTGAGGCTGCCAGAATTTTGCACTTATGCAAAAGCAGTACAGTTACTATGTCTCTCTGCATCGGTACCACAGCAAAGAAGTCAAGCTAACATTAAACCCGTCCAAAGACTGAAACTTTCTACACCACATGTCAGTCAAGAGCTCCCACAGGAGCAATACTGAGCTTCTTCCATGGGGTTTTCTAGTGACAAACTTGCCAGTTTAAATTTCTATTTCTCAATGTTTTCTGAAAGAAAAACGTGCCAAAAAAGTACTTTGGCTGAGCTCCTCCATCCCAGTGGCTGAGTGAATGTGCAGAGCCAGCACCTCTCCTGCCAGGCAGCAGCTCGGTGCCTCTCATATGAGCTCAGGGGATTCTTGGAAACTCTGTGTCCCCACAGACAGGAAGCAGGCCATGCTGGGACATTGTGTAACTCACTGAATGCTTCTTCAAGGTCCCAACCAGAGGGGAGCCTTCCTCAGCTGACTGAGCCTTCATTCACGTTCAGCTGAGAGCTAGGTGATCCTTCCTTAGCCCTCACAGATCTTCCATACCAGTGATGTTCCTACAGCAGATCTCAGCTTGGGGAAAACATTTCCAGGGCTGACTGCTGCTTTCAGGATACACTGTGAAGCTCTGGTCAAACAGGAACACTCACTAATTGCCAAAAGCGACAAACTTCAACCAGGTTGGAGCCTTGTCTGCAGACCTGTTCCCATTCATACAATCTCCTGCCCTGTGCTTCTGCTGGGAGAGAAGCTCAGGAAGACAGTGCTCTTAGTGCCAGTGAAAGGTGTGAAGTACTGCGTATTTTTCACATAAGTCTGAACGCTGACCAGTATTAAAATCAGAGTCCATCTGAGGAGGACAGCTCTCCAGCTCAGCTCCAAGGACAATGGCACTGCTGACACAAAGCTGTGGCTCCTCCATCCAGCTCCTGTATGCTGGTAAACAAAACATCATGCAAAATAAAGAGCTTCAAACACTTTGTTAAGGAAACTTGGCTCTGTCCCTCAGTAGGATTGCACTCCAGATCCATTCAGGCAACAAGGTGTGTGTACCACATCTCCACAGGAAAGCAGCAGCTAGACACCAGTTATAATGGTCCCAACACAAATTTCCCCCAGAGGGTGACTGTTTTTCTCTTACAAATACCTAGCGGGTCTCTGTCACTGGGATCCCAAAATCTTGCATCTTATCAGGCCCAATATGATCCAATATAAGGCCCATTTTGCAATATACCTCTAACTTTTTTCAGGACCGCTGAAGGAGCTTTTGGCAAACAGAGCTAATTTCTGGTGCACAAACTGGACAACTATTACTCTGCCTGCTACCCCACAGAGAAGCTTTCTTGGCCCAGTGACTGATTTGGTGAAGGAGAGGTGGTGCCAGTCCCAGAGGAACTGTGGCCAGCCTCAGTTAATGGGGAACCACATCAAGCTTAGCTCTGCAGGCTTTGCTCTCCATCTGATGGAGGCTTTGAATCTCCTTGCAGCAACTGGAGTTAGCTCACAAAGCACTGACTGTGGGGACTCACTCCCTCCCACCTTTGGTGTCTGGCAGTAACACAACTGCTGGGGGCTGCACTGTGAGGCCTCGTGGTGCTTCTGACCCTTTGCACCAAAAGGAGACAGCAAAACACAAACACGTCTTTGGGTCCAAGGGGCACCACCTGTGGTTCAGAAGAGACCCAGGCTGGGTGTGATACAGCGTGAAAGCAATCAGTGTGACTTAAATCTGCCTAGCATAGGGCAGGTAACAGCCAGTGGCCTCATGATGGGTCCCCAGCTCTCCTTTAATTTAGCAGCATAGAAATACTCTGTGTCAGGGCTGGAAACATGGTGGTGAAAGGGAATGAGGGCTTCCCATCATTTTTCAGATCAATTTTCTGAATCATGAGTCACTTCTAGTATGCTTTGGTACTTGATCTTTTTCCAGCTACTATTGAAAAAAAGACAGTTGGCATCCAATGGGGGAAAGAAAATAACCCCAAAACAATCAGGCTTCCACTGGCAACTTTTTGAGAGGCCTTGAGCAGTTTCTCTTTGGCTTGTTCAGAACTTTATCTTTCCCAAGACAGGGCATGGTGTTTGTAGAGGCCAGCTGCAATGCCAGCCAGCTGTGGTGGCTGCACCACTGTGGCCTCCTCTGCGGGGAGCTGGGTGACAGAGTTCAGAAGCCACCCCTGTGCCAAAGAGCTCCCTGTCTGAGATGGGTACAACACTGTGCTGGGTAACAGGAGGAGGACAAACAGAAACTTTATATTTAACAGAAGTACTCTGTGAACCTTGCAACTTTTAAGTCTGCACTCCGCCTCTACAAAAAAAAATAAATAAATAAAATCCCCATGTATGTAGCTTGGATGTACTTGGAATATTTGTCCAGCAATAAGAGACTGCAGTGGCAAGTCTGTCATTTACAGGATAAATTAAAAATTTAAAAAGAAATAGGGGGGTGAAGTAGTTTTGTCTCTGGCCATGAGGTAGCACCATTGAGCTATTCACAGCTAAACCCAAAATGAACCTGCCTCAATTTTACAAGAAGCGTTTCTGCAGGCACAAGCTGCCTGTCATTTTAGATTGATCACCTCAAGAGATTAGGTTTACCACTGTGCTATTTTAGTGATGAGTCAGGCCATGCCAACCTCTCTTGGCCGTTTTCCCCCCTTTATGATCTTTCCAATTCCTTGCATGAAAATCAGTATTTTATTGACTATGCCCATATCATGCCCTTTACCAAGATGTCTCTGGGCCCCTGGTGAGTGCTGGTGAATGCAGACTCTGCCAGGCTCTGAACAGACATGGGCTACCCTCAGCCAGCCCTACCACGCAGCTCCCCAGGGATGGGTAGAGAGTGGGACAACCTCAGACTGCAAACTGGAAAGCAGGAATTCCAAAAATATTTACAGGTTTGAGTGGGGAACTGAATTTGAGCTCCTATTGGTGGTTTTTGTGTTAAGTACATGAAAAGATAGATAGAAGCAGACAAGGACTGTCAAATCTATTCTTGGACACCTATGTTTGATTATATTATCCACCTCTTGAAGACATCGAAGAATTGGAGAAGAGTGCACTTTTGCTGCCAGATGTTGTCTGGAAAACATCAGATCATGGCCTACAGGACATCCACTTTTCTCCAAGGTGCTCTCTGCGTTGTTTTTGTGTACCTTTGCCAAGAAAATCCACTGGTCAGAACAGAGTGAAGAAATCCAGCTTGCAGAGATGCCTTGCTGGCCCCCTGCAAGCCCATTGCTGTGAACAACATGTTTCCCCCAGTAAAAACGATCTCAGGGAAAAGAATAGAATAAGAAAGATTGTCCTGTGAAAAGCTGTTTCCATCTGCAGCTGCACGGTTGATGGGACCCACTTAAAAGCAATTAAAGAAACACTACCCTACCCTTCAAGGAGGCTGCATGAACATCAGATTAAATTCTTCAGCCCCAAAAGACATTTATGTCAGGAAAAGGGAATTATGCTTTCCAGGGCTTCTAGGGACACAGACTGTGCTGACATCCATTGATGTTTACTTCCATGTGCAACACTGCCAGGGGCAACACGAGAATTGCCCAATATTTGCTGACAATGTATCTGATACACAAACTTTTTTTTTTTTTTTTTTTTTTTAGTGATTGATTTGGTTGTAGCAAGAGGAAGTATTGTGCTTTTGAGGAACATAGCAGGACTTTCCACGAGTATGGAAAGTTGCTGGCAGATGTACGCTGGTAACTTGGAAGAAAACATGTCAGCCCCATTGATGGAGGGAAGCCAGAGTGGGGAAAACGTTACAGGAGAAACATGGAGTAAGTGGGACATTTTACCCAGCCTACCCATTGTGCTGCAGCAAACCTTGTGCTTTGCAAGGTGGAAAATTATCTGTAGTCCCAACAAACACCACAGGGCTGCTGACGTAGAGGCAAGTCCTACAGGACGGATAGCTATAGTGACCTTGGAATATATTTTGGATGCCTCAGTCTGAGCTGGAGCAGCTGTGCTGCAGACTGCCCTGCACCACTGAGGACTAAGTGGCCACCCCCTCAGGGGTCAGCACTGCTCAGGCTCTTCAGCCCTCTGGCAGCCTGACCACATGAAGGTTTGCTGGGAGGTTTTGGAGGAAGGCAGATTTCTCATTTCTTTCGTAATTCTAATAGTCAACAGACGGGGTGTCTTCAGACCCCTCTCACTGAAGGCCCAGTTGACAGAAAGCTCACACTTTAGTGTCTGCTAATTCTCTGAATATCTCAGTGAAAAGCAGTGCTCTAGGTAAGGCACTGCCCCAGCTCCCACCGCGCTGTTGATTGGTACCAAGCACAGACAGCGGTGGCAGGGAGCGGGCATTACTGAATGTGACAGGGCCACCTCAACACCCCCATCACTCAATGCTCCTGCATCTCTCCCTACTGAATTCAGATTAACAGTGGCAGCAATGGAGCCTGGCTATTTTTGCACCTTCTACCTCAGAGATTTACAGATGCAAGCTCACATTGTCCAGAGGGTTTGTAGGGCCTGTGGCTCGCAGCAAAAAATGGAGTAGGCAACAGAGAAGTTTGGGAACTGCTGTCCTGTGCCTAGCAGGGCTTTGAGGTGCTTTTTTTTTTTTTTTTTAGGTTAAGAGGACAGCTTTTAGTTTTGGTAGGATTTGAAAGGATCTAAGACTGCACAGACCTTCCTCTCATCATGGAAATCTGAGCAAGAAGCTCAGCTCCTCTGTTTCAAGGGAATTCAATGATGAGCAGCTCCCATGACTTACCTTGCCTGACTCCAGAGTTTATCAGGGGCCCTTGAAGTCATGTCCCCTGGACTTGCTCCAGAAGCTGCTCCTTGGGGTCAGGAGCTGTACTGACAGTGACAGATCATTTCTGCTTCTCCACTACCACAGCAGAAGCACATCATTCTCAGGAGCGAGTGCTTGGGGTTGGCTCAGGGCTCAAACAGGGAAACACCACCAGCAGCCCTCAGGGGTTCTCTGAGGTGGAGTCTGTTGTATGCAGTGAAGAGGATACACATAAAATCCCTTTGTGCCTCCAAAAGCCTTCAGTCCAGAGAATGGCTTAGGGGAGAGGAGACAGTAGGATGCTGGAGCTATTACTCAGGGAGAAGCATAATCCACCAAGGCCTCACAACTGAATCCAAGTCTTGGTTTGTTTGCTGATAATGCAAAACCCTGAGGGTAAAGCTTTTAAAACCCATTTAACAAGAGAGAGTATTTGTGACTTGGGCTGATATAAGTGTTTCATACATTCACTGTACCAAAAACATCTCCCAGAGCAATATTTAGATGTCTACTGAGTGAGATGGGGGAAGTCCTCTGTTAGTGAGAGCTAGACTGCCAGACAGCCTAGCTATCATAAAGCAGATAAAGTATATCTGGATAATGAGTTTTTGGCTGTGTGGCTCTCACTTCACCAGGAAGAGGTGGTTTACCTAAACCATTATGCTGAATGTTTAAAGCAAAAATTTACCTAGAGCATGCAACACCTTTCTCACTCACCCACGAAGGCAGCGTGCCCTGGAGGGCAGCAAAGGCAGAGATTTAACCTCCAGAAGGTTTCTCATAGCTGAATTTGCTCCCACCCTTTTCTTCATTTTCAATTGCAAATTGCAGAGAGCTTCTCAGTGCTGGCAAATGTTTCTGCTAAGTTTTAGCCCAGTAGAGCCCTCCCAAGTCTCTGAAAACACACACAGTACCACTCAGCTCTTATCAGTGGGAAATGGCCTCTTCACTTTTTGCTGAGTGTAAATCTTCCAGCGTCATCTCACCTGTGCCTGTTATAAGAGAAACAAAACAGATAGCAGGGGAAAGGAATCATGTATCTAACACTGGTCTCTTCTCTCACAGGCTTTTGCATTTGCCACAGTGTCACTTTGAGAAGAGTAGCCTGAGCACAAACCCACTTCACTGGTGAAAGATGAACTTAATTTTCTGCTTTGCCCCCAGCCCTTCCTACCAAAACTGTTGCTTTTTACTGCAAAAGCAATGACCACAGTGAAAGAACAAGTTAAAATTTAGATGACAGAAAATAGCATGAGACAGACCAGCAGCAGGAATCTAAGTAGCAAATGGGGTGAGAGCAGAAACTCACCTAAACACGAAGGCACAAATTGAAGGAAAAGGCTCATGGCTTCAGCACAGCCATTTAGAAAGAAGCATTAAAGATCATAGCTGCACCCAGCACCAACCATAGCACTATATAATGGGTGCAAGTCCTCTCTATAAGGTGACTTGGACATACGGAAAACCAGGCTGATGCTCTGTTTTTCGGTTTTAATTAGCATCTGCTTCTCAGCTGGTCCATGTCAACCCTCACAGCCAAGAATGAGATACTCCAGCATCTGGAGACAGACGTCTCAGCTAACCAGTGCACCAAACATCCAGTCTCTGGCAAACGTAGCTGAAAGCAGCCTGTGCCATGAACACTCAGGTCCTGCCAGCCCTGCCCCACGTCTGCCCAGGGGAAAGGCACAAAACGCTGACATTTAGTGGTGTTGCAGAGGAGGAGTTGGCTGAGAAGCGCTCTACTCCCAGGTCCAAGTGTTGGCTCAAATCTCAGGCAAATATTTCTTAAGAAGGGATATCTGCAGGTCACGAGTCACGTGTCTTCCAGGGAAAAACACACAGTGCAAACAAAAAGAGATCAGCTGATCTGCACAAAGCACTGGGGGAAAGCCACACAGCCAGCCTGATTTATGCTTCCTCTTCCAGAATGTGCCCTGGAGAGGTGCTCCATGGCCACATGTTACAGCCTCCCCAGTGCCAGCTGGGCACATCTCTTTGGCAAACTCCCTGGGCTCACATGGTCCTGCCAGGGATGGCTGGTAGCCTGTGGGGAGCAGGATCTGCTCCTTCCAGGAGAGCTGCCAGCAGCCACCCCCCATGCCGTGGGAGGTCAGTGGCAGCAGAAGGGGCTGTGGGAGGTCAGCTTTTGATAAAGGCATGCCAGGGGAGAGGTCTGAATGTGTGATGCTAGGGAGGGGACATAAAGAAAGCTGGTGGAGAAAATTTCTCCCCTGTCCAGCTGAGGTCCAGATCCCTCCCCAGACCAGCTCTGAGCAGCTCCCAAGACATGGGTGCCTGTTTAGCACAGCTCCTTCTCCCTCCTGCCTTGTCCAGCCTGGGGGCCAGCCCAGCCTCTCTGGTGCCTGGACACCAGGACAGAAGCAGAGGTGGTTTGCTCCCTGCTAAGGACTCCACACTGCTGATAACCCCACCTGATCCCTGTGAACCAAACAGTAAGGCACAAAGGATGCTTACTGTGTCTTAAGGATGTGCTTGAGGGTTGTTCTTGGTCAGATAGCTGAGGAGCTCTAAAGAAGTCTCACAAGATTCAGGACTCACAAGATGGATCAAATATAGCAGTATTCTTGTATGCAAAAACAATAGGATGATATACCCGCTTCCAAATTTAGGAATACCAGTATCCTTCACATTGTTCGTAGATTTTTTTTTTAATAACATAAATCCTTTGGGCCAGCTGTAGCTCTGTGATCCACACCACAGGAATCATTTGTGGCACTGGAGACTTAAATATACAGTCATTTCCCAGTGTGAATTTAACAATAAGGATGTGCAGGTCACCCAGTCAAGTGCATTTCCCTTCACACTTTGGAAAAGAGGACAGAACAGCAAATCAGGGGATCAGACATTTTTAAAAATTAGATCAATATCCCACACATGCAATAAAAGAAGTACAAAGGAAACCAAAAGCAATAACCAGGAAATTATTTGCTGCTTTGGTGCTCTAGAACTAAGTGGTACAACATGAGAATTGCCACTCTCCTTTTTTTGTTCCGTTTGACAGTGCTGAAGCAGGAGGGATTTACCTTTCTCATCTGGCTGCCTTCTGCCAAGCAGAAATATTGTTTTATCTGGCATCAAGTACACAACTGAAAGCACTGTGGACTCGCCCTGAAAGGCTTGAACCAACCTGCTCAGACTCTGCCAGCCCAAGTTTATTTGGGAGGGCACACTGTGCCCTGGCAGCTTCCTGGTGCATCAGGGCTGTCGGAGCAGCCCCAGCTCGGTACCTGACCAGGCGTGGTCCTGTCCCACCACAGGAGGCAAAGGAAAAACAACCCAGCTTAAGCCCTCAGAGCGTGTTCTGGCGAGTCAGCGGCAATCCATGGTGGGCTCACATCCCACCTGGGTCCGTGTGTGGCACCAGCTGAGCCGGCAACACACGGAGCCAGAGCTGGTGTCCCAGGAAAGTGCTCCTGAGCTTCTCCTGTTCGGGATCACTGCTGAACAGCACACCCTGAGCAGGGGCCTGGGGCTGTGGGACGGATCCTGCAGGAGATCCTGCACCCCCATCTAGTGGCCTCAGCCGTCCCTGTGACACCAAAGGCAGGAGGGAAAACCCTCCGAGGACATCCAGGCTTGCAAGAAAATCACCGGCTGCACAACGGGGATGAGTAAAGAGTGACAAGGCACATCACAGCAGCTGGGATTCCCTCCCGGCACCCTGGGTGTGCTGCATCTCACCAGCTTCAGATGTCTGTACTCGAAGAGATCATGCCAGGTTCTTTGCAGTCTACAGAATGGAACTGAAAATTTTGAGGGTTTGATTAATTTCATCCTAAAGTAGACGTTCTAATGTATGTTGTGAATCACACTTTGGAGAGGCCTCTCTGTTTCCCCGACTATTGGAGGATGAGTAACTAATTGAAATGTTAGCATCTACATGGTGGATGTCTGCAATTAGAGAGACAGATCCTATTTTGTCTTATGACGTCTTATTGAATTAATTAAAATGCAAATCTTATTTCTCATGGATGTCAACAAGAGATCTGAGATCCCCTGGTTAAGTAACACTCTAACAGTGCTGTCAGAGTTGTGTATGAACATATTCAGCAGAACATCACTCCCTAGCCCCTGCAAAATGAAACTCACATCTGGTTTATGCCATTTCAAAGTTCATAATGTCCGGTTTTGAACACTCAGCCGCTGCCACACACAAATACTCAGATGAGTGAAATTTTACAGGCAAGGATGCTGGCATAGTTTCCTGTGGCACGGAAATAATCCTCTTTGCACCCTATTACCTCCAAGCAGCACTGAGGTTATTGTAAGGGAAGAATAAAACTTCCCAGAGAGCTCACCAGCTTTGTTCTTCTTCCACTGCAGCATTGTATCACTGCCCAAGTGACCTCCTTGACTGAGTGAACGTAGTGGTGCTGTCTTAAAGACAAAGGGACTATCAGGAGCAGTCAAAAGACCTGATCTGAGTGGCAGGTGGGATGAGGGATGTCCTAGAGGTCCCTTCCACACTGAGTCTTTAGGTGAATAGTGATGACAACCAGCACTAGGGCAATGGTGAACACAAGGTCTGAGACACCAGAAGGGGGAACAGGCTGGGCCTGCACTTGGGACAAAAGGAAGGTGCTGGTAAGCAGGGTCTGTCTCCATCTATTCTGCCCAGGCACCAGGTGAGGAGAAGAAATTGGGATAGTTTTGGAGGGGCAGGGCCAAGGAAGGAAGGAAGGAAGGAAGGCAAAAGTTGTGCCAACCTTGCCTGCAGAGCCTGGAGAGACTCCCAGCAGCCCTGTCCTGCAGCATCCACATACAGGGAGCCAGGCAAATGCCCCATTCTCCTTGCTGGCCCCAGGCAGCTGCAGGTGGTCCATGCACATGTGGCTGCATGGTGGCTCACAGTGTTTTCAGCTCTGAAGGAACACAACAGAGAACAACAGCTCTCCCTCGCAGCAGGAACTGCTTAGGCAGGAGAAACATGCAGAGAAAATGAATTACTGGACATCTTGATTAAGAGACCATCATTCAGCTTTGGGAGCCCAGTGGGCAAAACCAGTTCCGATTTTTCTGCTTGAGGCTGCCCATGGCCTCCTTGCTTTACTGACTGTGTCAGGTCCCACCATAAGAGCTGAGCAGGCCCTTAAACACCAGAGCACTTGGCCTCTTCCAGCCCAGGGAGAAGGGTCCTGCCTCCTCAGGAGGATTTTCATACCTCTCTCCTCTCTCTTAATGAGACTGATACTGTCTGCCAGGCCTGCCGGTGTCTTCAGTGCCTCTCCTGTAGTCACAACTTCTAAATAAAGCAAAAGCATCAGCCATCTCTGACACTAAAATAGCTTGGGCACCAGCTACTCTTTGGTGAAACTCAGTGCCAAGTTCTCTCAGAGGACTCTACAAACTACTCCCCTATGCAGGCTTTTTGCTTACTGTTCCCTCTTCTGGCATTTTAGACAGAAATTATACCAGGGTGACTTCTCCTAACTGAAAAAGAATGACAGTATTCAGACAAAGGCGATTCAGGCCCAGATCTCTAGTGGGAAAACCAGCCTGCCTTTGAACCTCTCACAGTCTTCACCAAGCAAACTCGAGGCAGTAAAGGGCTGGTGGGGAGTGTGCCAGAACAACTATCACACATTCTTTCTGGTGGCAAAGCTCTCTGGGTGGCTTCTCCTCATCTCATCAGCCGTGCTGATGCAAGCGTTTATGAGACTGCTGTAAACCTGGTTAGGTAGACAGTCCAGGTTTTTCCAAAATATCCTCCTAACAACTCCCAATTATTTAACTGATTCAGTTTCATCAGTGCTGTTAATGGGATGCAGAGCCACAGCCAGGGCAGGCAGCAGAATCTCTTTAAGGGGGCCTTACCACAAGAGGAGACATACCATGGAGCCGTTCTCACAACACTGTGGCACAGCGGGAGGCAAAGCATTTGCATCTCC
Source organism: Daphoenositta chrysoptera (assembly GCA_013397915.1). NCBI lineage: Eukaryota > Metazoa > Chordata > Aves > Passeriformes > Daphoenositta > Daphoenositta chrysoptera. The sequence goes on along the minus strand of VZRO01000910.1, from coordinate 237,820 downwards.
AGACACCACAGATGAGTCTGTCTATTTTTAAAGTTGCTTTTCTCAGCTGTGAGCCTCTCTAGTCATAGGTTGTCATGGCTGCCAAAAAGATAGTTTCTATAGAGAATGAGAAGTAGGAATTATAGCTGAGCTGAAATGCAGAAAAACTTGCCAAAGAAAGCAAAACACAAGGCATTTCAGGGTAGCCCTCCCTTTTTTTGTGCACTGTTTGTGTTTTCATCAAGTATTTCTTTCTTCCCCTTTAATTCATAAAATTCACTTCTTGTATTCCCATCGTCATATTTCTCTAAATAAACACGATGACTACAGTTTTAGTTTCCACTCCCAGAGAAATACATGGCTACATTTATCCAAAGTATCTTTCTTATTCAATTAAATTTAGAAATTCATACCTTTCGTACATGATGGCAATCCTGTGCACTGCTGTCATCTCTATCAAAACTTACTCATTTGCCTGTAAGAGTTCATATCTAGGCAGTACTTTTGTTATGGCCTCAAGTAAACAATAAAAAAAGTACTTCCTTTTGACAGCTTTAGGACAGAACAGAACAACTGTGACAGAGGTTAAAGATGATGAATTAATTTAGTATCATAAGTCAGACACCACACAGACCCCACACTTGTAGAGAGAATTTGTTCTCAGCACTGACCAGACCTATGTCATCTAGGGCATGCTTTTGGTTACGATTCAGCAAAGCAACGTTTTCAAACTAGTAGAAAGCCAATTTCCGTTTTTACCATTTCAACGCTCCTTACATCTAGCACAGGCTGCTGGTGAGCCTTTTGTTTACTCAAGAGTTCCATATTATTTTTGCAGGCAAACCTAACACCAGGCAACTTTGAGGTTAAAAGTAACAGCTTTGCACAAAACCAGTAAACCCGATGATTTTAAACTTTCAGGTAAATCAGAGTGGCTCAAATGGAGTAGCAGAAGAAAAATAAGTATTGAAACGGAAAGCTGTGTGTGATTTGTTCACAATTTAGGAGGGCTGGTTTGTATCCTCAAGATTTATCTCCTAGGATCCTGTTTTATTTTAGGAATCCAGAACAATTGATTCATGACTCTTTCCAATCTTTTCTTACACAGATCAAATCCAGAATCTTATCCATATAGGATTACAGTGTTTCTGTCTTCAAACTTCCTCTGTTCCTCAGTCCCCACTTGAGCTTTGGAATATTTACTGTTTAATGACAGCAGCCCAAGAGCCAGAAGGAAATGCTGTCTTCAGTCAGCCCTGTTAGCCCCTGCAATGAAGGTGGCTGGTGGGAAGATGCTGTTTTTTATCTCCAAGCACCACCCACTGTCAGCCCTTACACCATATTCCTCCTGCAGCACCCACTTCCTGGACCTAATAATGGGGGCTGGCAGGGTCACACATTCTCCTGCTATCCAGGTGAGCTTCTCACTCAGACCTGTAAAAAAGCTGAAAATGCACAGAGTATTGCAGAAAGAGAAGAGGAAACACATCAAAGCTCAGGTGCCTCAGACAGCGGTGTCACAGAGCCAGCTGCCTCAGCTGCCTGGGTCCTGTCACCACATCAGTCCTGCCCACATCAGCACATTGCTTCAGCAAGGGGGAAAAAAGGCACAGGGAGCTTCTTTGGCAGCAGGAGTCCCAGGAAAGAACAACCCAGCTTCTAATTACTTTTTCTGTCAAAAATAATTCCGTTGCTTTTCACCCTGGGACAGAGCAGAGAAGGAAAGACAACTGACCTGACGTGCTTACTTATGCGTANTTTTTTTTTTTTTTTGCTATTTTCTTCATTACAGACACAAGGGATGCTGTCCCAAGTTTCCCAATGAAGCTATTTCTCTTGTGGGCAGGATTTCTAAGTGTTTCTGAAGATAGCATCAGAAACATATGCTACAGACAGACAGGAGATAGAGGCCAAGCAAGTACTGGAAGACCAGTTTTAACACAACCCCCTCACCAAACATGCAAAGTTATGCTGCAAAAAGCAGCTTTCAAAGGTTTCATATTGACTTAAGCTAAGACATGTTAGCAGGAGAAGAAAATTATCATATACACCAGATGAGACTGAGTGAAAAAGAGCTGGAAATGGTGTTAATTTTGCATTTAACTCTCTCATTTCTTACAAATCTTGTGTCAGTTCCTACCTCATTTTATGTAAGTTTTGTTTTCAAAACAAGGTTTACGGTTCCTCAGCAAAAACCTGCATTTACACAATTGTGGTCAAGTTCACCTTCACCAGGACACTGGCGATGTGTCTTCCATCATCACTCTGGTTTTTGTTCCTGGATGTGGTTTATCTGTTAAACCACTACTGTCACTCAGCTTGAGGTGCCTGCAGCAGCTTGTCCCCAGAAGCTTCTCAGAAACAACGACTGGGTTGTGGTGAGAGACACCCGCTGCAACCGTAGGAGTTACCTTCAACATCAGCTGAATGAACCCACCCTGAATGCTGGTCAAAAGCTTGCCATCCCAGAGGGGCTGTTGCCCAGCCTCCCTGGAAACACTCCCCAAGAGAATCAGTCTGTGCAGCTTGTCACACAACACCTCAGAGCCAGAGCTCCGTGCACAGGATTACCCAGAGAGGAGCGGTAAGCTCCAGAAGCGTGACTTGCACAGACCTCAGCATGTCCAAGGTTTTGTCATGGAACAGGTCCTAAGCAGAAGGGTGGTGGTTCCAGAGGTCTATGAGCCAATCAATAGACATGCAGGGTACTGTGGGCTCAGCTCGATTCTCCTGTCCTTTCAACACTGTCTCAGCTCAATTACTGTGCAGTAACACAAGGAACCAGTTCAAGATGCTGACCTAGCTGAGCGAGCTTTCTTTGCTAAGGAAGTTTATGGCTGGCTCAGATGCCCAGTCTGGTTCACTGCAGAGTCTCATGGGTGCAATGCTGAAAAGAAAAGGGGTGGGTAGGGATGGGAGGAGGAGTGAGGATGAGACTTGGTAGTTTACACTCACAAGGATCTCAATCCATGGTCCTACTCTAAACAGCAGATGCTGTGCCAAGAGGCATGCTGGTGGCCACTGTGAATTTTAAGAGACTTCACACGTGGACACAGTTTTCAGAAATAAACCATTTCTTTTAATTGGCAAGTAGAACACACATTACAGGTCATTAGTATTTTATAAACAATATTAAGTTACAAATACATGTTAAAAATTGCAGTTCATGGCAGCTAAAAGCTTGGAGTCCAAAATGCATCTTTGCAATGCTTCATTACTTCCCTTTCCCCAGTCTGCTGGGTGAAGATGAATAAAAGATCATTTATCATCTACTAGAAGGTGGTCTACTACATATTCGAACAAAACCAAAACTTAATTCCTAAGAACATCACTAACAAACAGAAGCATTCAAAGTACTTTAGCCATCTTAAATCATGTCAGATGCAATGAGGACACAGTTAATTATTCTTTAACACTTGAAGAAAAGACAGACATCTTCACATTAAACTGATCAATGCTTTCTGATCCAACTCAGCTTAAAACCTGTGCTAGCTTCTACCCACAGAGGCCTAAAGTCCATCATGCAGGCTTCCAAGCCATCAAAGCTAGATGTTTGTATATCAGACCCTTACACAGAGAAAAATTATGGTGTACAACTAAACAGCATACATAAATATGCATTTAATATTTAGAAGACCTTTATTCCTCTCCTTTTGTTGGTATTAGTGAGATACACAGCTCATTCCATTTTTACTACACTCATAAAATTAACAAGTTATCATTATGCATGTTAATATACTAAATATTGTTTAACAAGTCTCTTTTAAAAAGTATTTAAAAACATTTTTGGAAAAGTAGAAATCTATTTTCCAGAAAAGCAAGTGGTACTAGGATAGCATGGACTCCAGTGCAAAAACATCCTTTCAGAGAAAACCCATCTTGACGGCTTTTGTGCCTGGGAATCAGCACGTCTCAGCTGCCAGATTCATGTTCTAGTTGTCCTTCTCACTGCGGTGATAAAAGGTCATTAAAATCAGCTTACCTTGCCTTTCAGTTGGCAGACTTTCAAAATTACCATTCACTGGACTGTGTAAGAGAGACAAGTAGCTTTGACAAGAGTTCACTTTTCTCTTACTCATATTTATGAGAGTCAGTTTTATTATACTGCTGAGATTGCATCTTCAAATCCAAAGTCTGCTGAATGTGCCTGGAGAAATGACTTCGTATCTCAAAAATATCAAGAGTACCATTCAGATTTGAATTTCTATTAAAAACTGTGCACAGTTAGCAAAAATTACGCTGCTGTAAAAACAAAAGGCCTGCTCCTTGGCCTGCTCAGAATACAAGCTACAACATAGATGATTACACCAGAGGGATTTTTCTCTGCTTCGTTTCTAAATGCAGGCATTAAAAGTAAAGTGTTACTAAGCTTTTCCTAAGAGAGCACGCAGGGGGTGTGGCATAATATACATTAATCAGGAACAAAAAACAGTAACAAACAACCATTCTAGAAAATGCTGCATATTAGCAGCATGCTTGGTTTCCAAAACGTAAGGAATTGCATGGGAGTTGTCAAGATGAAGTCCACACACCTCGATCATTGAACTGATCACTAGATTCCAAGAAACCAAAGCAAATTTAAAAATACACATGACAACTGCCTAGAAGGCAGGGTTTTATCATCTGTCAATAACCAGATGAATAAAGTGCATAGCAACTATTGTAACAGTTTCTTGAAAAGAGAATACGTTTACCAAGTCTCAAAGTTTGTAAGCTTGACACTTATCCATACTTTTGCTACATGTGTGGCTTCCCTTTTGTTTTGCTATTTAGCATCACTGATCAACCCTTCAGCACTGTCCTGTGATTTCCTTTGCACTTCATATGGAATGTGCTGAGATCTCTGACTGTTGCCTGATGTACGTCTGGAAGCTCTTGTCACCAATGGGATGTTCTCTAAAAGAAAAGAAAAAAACAGAGCTTTCTGTCAGGACATAAAAATGTCAGAACAGAAAGTGGAACACACAAGAACTCTTTCCTTAAATTTGATTTTCAAAGTTGTAATTGTAATGATAATACTGCATTTTACTTGAGCCAGAAGAAGTGACTGAATTGATCCTGTTTTTTGTCAGCCATATGCAGAACGCTTTATTTATATGTACACAAAATACAGTCATGTGGCTGTGTCAGCCACTCTTTCCATTTCTAAACCAACACTCCAAGATAAGCTGGTAAACACATGTATCTTCTGCTATGAATTGCTCAGCTCACCAGCATGGGTTCAAAATTTAAAACCAACAATATAAGAAACCCACATTTAGATTTTATGAATGAAACTGCATTAAAAACAAGCATTAAAAAATTCCTTACAGTCCTTTAAAATATTGTGGTAACAATCCTAAGTCACAGTGCCACTCTGTATGCATTTGCAGAACCTTTTTTGGAGAAAATGTGATGAAAGACAGAGCATAAGCAAGGGAAATACCATTTTCTAGGACTGTTCCCCTGCCTGTACAACACATTGTACTTACTGGCTTCCATACTTTGTCTTCTTAAATTTATCCCTCTTATACTGAGCATGCTCTTGCTCTAAAGTTCCAACACCTTCAATAATCAGCCTTAGTGTCTTATATGTCTCCTTAGGATCATCAATGATGAATGTAGAATACTCTTCCTCTTCAGGTCCATCGTACACAGATTTGCTTCCACAGGCCTCTGAATAAAGTACAGGAATAGATATCAGGCAGGGGGAAAAAGCAAGACAAGCAGACTAAAAATATTCTGTCTGGGGTTCATACAGTTTCTTGGTTTGCTTCTGTGTGACCACCACAGAACTGTGGCTGACATCAATAGCAGAAGCTCCCTGTCCTTTTGCTGGGCTGTTGGGAGGCACAGAGGCTGTCCCCATGCCCATTCCCTCCTCCTCGTCTCGTACAGAAATGCCAGCAAACCTGGCAGCTGCTCCTTGGCTTGGTGGGAAGCTGTCCTTCGCTGCACAGGCAGTGCTTTAATCTCAAATGCCACTATCTGTACCCCATGCACACATTTTGGAAACTCTGACACAGGCCTGGCTCTGCCTCTGTGCTGCAGGGTTGGCCTGCACAAAGTCAAGTATTCACTTGTTGGGACAGGTTCCAATCCCAGGCAGCAAGTACAGGCTGAATTAAAAAACATTACAGGCTGAAGCAGTCATGTTTTACCACATTACCCCTAAAAGATTCACAATAAGCATAAGCAGAATATGCCATGACTACTGTCTGGCTGCCTGCTTTATGATATATCCAAAGGGGCAAGTTAAACTTCTACACCTTCTGATCTTCCCAGGGAGTCTTCTGACTGAGAGATCTGGACACTGACTACACATGAACATCCACAACATATTTTCCATGCGATTTATTCCTGCACTGTAGCAGAGCATATTAGAAGGGGAAAGAGGATTTTACTGTCTCTCCTTCTAGCTTTACTGCTGTCCCAGTCTCAGCTTTCAGATTCCCTTCCCCTTGCTGCACTGTCTGTGCCAGACCTGCGTCCTTTTCCCCAACACCGAAACTCAATGCTGGCTCTGGCAGCGAGATTTGGAACAGGGGAAAGCTGGGCACCAGTTCAGACAGCTCGGAAGTGGTGAGGATCTTGAGTTTGCAATTGCACAGCAGCCAGGAACAGATTAAAGTGCTTTCCAGTCTGTGTGTTTGACACCACTGGCTTATCTCATATTATAAAATAAAGTCCTATTTAAAGATCAGTGCCACAGTGAAGGCTTCCCTGCCACTCCCTGTGCTAAACTGGGATTTCAAGTCTGGCACTGTGTACACCGGATACTTCTCTTGGCATGCCTACTAGTACCCACTTCCTCTGCTGTCTCTTCTTTCTCTTATCCTTTCCATCACATCTCTGCTTCCCTCAGCTCCTGAAGGTTTCCCAGCTAAAACTCCACTTTTCAACATTTCACAGGCATCCATAGGTCATCCTTGATAGGTAATTCCGAAAGAGCCTTCCCAAAGAAACCATTTGTATCCAGCCTGTTCTTAGGATCTGAATTAGGGAATGTGCACATGACTTCTGGTAACACAAAACCATATTCCACTGAAACCTCAACTTTGCTGGTGCTTCTTGTCAGGATCAGTAAAACTCTGGTTCAGTGCTGGCTCTGATTTGTCAGTTCAGAGCATCCAAGCAACGCTCTGTGCCTGTGCTATTTTAGGATGATATGGTTAAGACCGTATTTCAAACAACTGTTATTACACAAAGAACTTTTTACAGACCATGAGACTGCACCAAAAATAATACACACAACTGCCTCAAGACAGCAGAAGACGAAACAAGTGAAATAATGGCCACTGTGTTCTAGGATGTGATTTGCAAGGCTGGAGCCAGAACATCCAATTTTTCACAGGTATTTTTGCCTTGGTAAGTGAATTGGAGATGCAATGGTCTTTAATCCTCACCTTGCATTTTCTCCAATTTTGGCATATACAAGTTGAAAAGAGAGTAGATGCGCTCAGTTTCTCTATCTCCATCTATATCCAGTTGTATATTTGCTGGCAGGCCTCTGTAAGGCATCAGGAAGAGAGGTAAAAGTTATATGCTTAACAGTGTATTATGGCACATAAAGCACTTAACAAGGAAAACAAAGTAAAAGTGGGTTCTCATGAAAGCCAACAGATTGTGTGTAACAGAGCTCAAAACCATCCATTTTTTCCCAAAGGAAGAAGAAAAGTTCAAACTTCTTTACGCCTCTATTTATCCAGCATACTTTAACTGACTTGAAAGAGAAGACTGTATCAGTACCCAGACATTTTGGTGAATTAGTCTGCTACAACCAGATGGAGGAGCCAAAGCACTGAACTTCCAACCACAGAGGTCTTATATTCTAACTACCACTAGTCTTTTTACTTCTCTCAGTTTAAATGAAAATCGCCTTCTACAAACCAGAGTACATCTTCATTTAAGAGAGAGCATGAGTAGCCTGCTGAAAAGATCAGTTTAGAATTAAATCTATCAGCAGATGAGTGCTTCAGGAATTTGCAAACAGGATATTGAAGGGATTTTGGATATTTTTATTAATGACAGATGATCAAAACCAAAGTATTTTATCCCACAGTCAACTCTTATCACCATCTTTAGCTCTAAAAAGTGAACATTTTGCTCAAGACATGCAGAATCAGGAACACCAGTAGATGGGCTTTGAACAGCTGTACACCTGGCAAATCCTGGTTAACTGTGCACCTGCAAGTCACACTGCAGAGACACACAAACCCATGGCAGCACCTACACTGATGGCACGTTGTAACCCTTACCCTGTGCAGGGTGTGCAGCCAGGGGTGTTATCTGCAGTAGCTTTACAGCAAAGCCAGTGGCCATTAAGATAGGCCGAGGGATGGTAGACCGTGAGACGCTTCTTGTTGCACTGGCTAACTTTGGTGAGGATATCAATCCAGTCCTTGGCCTCCACACAATTATTTGCTTGGATATATAGGACTCTCCTTTCAGGCTGGATCACCTGGAACATCTGCAAATAAACCACACAATAAAGCACCAGAATGAGTCAGCGAACCTAAGCCTAGACTTGGAGTGAAGATTTATTTCAGGAAAAACACAGCATACTAAAAGAATGGACCGATAAATACATTTCAACTCAAAACCAAGCAGCAAGTGTGCCCTTAAAAGCACAGGACCTTTCACCTGGTACAAGCAGTAAGATACCATTCCTGTAGGAGATGATTTCCAAATAGCTAATATCAACTTGCTGCTTGGGTCTCAACAAGATTTGTTGTCAGCCTCAGGGAAGCAATTTTAGTAATGCTGCAACTCCAAGTTCTGGAAGGCTGACAGAGGAACCCAGTGCTGGCCTGAAAGGAAATGCTCGTCAGCAGTAGGCAGAAAAGACAAAAACAAGAGTTTGGATCCAGCCTTAGTGACAGCTTTGCTTTAATACTGCCCGCTGCAACCGTCTTTTAACACCCGTTTCAGCATCACCCTTGCCTTTTAGTAACTTCCATGCTTCTGCATTTAACTATAGGTGCTATTAGAACATCACAGAAATACTGTTTCTCTTTGATTGACATCAGGTGGTTTAAATAATTTCACATTAATTCTGCATCATAGCTTGGCCACTGAAAATCTAAACTAAAGCTCTTCTGCCTGTTCAAAACAGGAACCCTTGCAACCTAAAAGGGTATTTATTTTCCTCCTCTTGAAGAAGGAAATTTTTGATACACAGCCTTATTGTTTGATTACACTGATCATACATTGAACGTTACTAAGCTCAAGTTAGTGATCCTAGCTGCAAATTTTGGTAAGGCAAATTTCCTTCATTTCCTCTAGCTTCTGCAAATACTTCATTTTAGTGCATTTCCTTCTCTTTCAGGTATGCCTGAATTATCTTTCTCCCCTCTACTTATTAATTTGATTATTCAAATCATTAGACCTTACACTGCCCATATCATATGGAATACAATTTTCCAAACAGTGGTTTCACTGTGCTGTTTTACAAAGAAAACCAGAGAGGTGCAAACACACACATAAAAAAAAGGCCAACAAAAACCATACAAACAAACCACTCAATAACAAAAAACCAGACCCAACAAAATTAAAATTTGCCTTTGTTTGTTACACAGACCTGAAATATTGGCTTGAATTCTGCACCTAGCTGGTTGGGAGAATGTTGCAGACTGGTACCAAGCACAATCCTCTCTTCTTCGTGACACTTTTAGATGTACATTATTCCAAGTAACAAAGTGAAAACTCAAACAACCGTCTCCCTGTATCTAGCAGCCCTATTGGTATCAGACAATAACTAGAAAGGCACAATACACAATGGCAGCATAGGAGCTGCTTGGTGTGATCAGTCCAACAGTGCAAACTACACACCAAAGAGTCCTTTTAATAAAACTCTTCAGGGCATAACTGTCAATTTGAGTTTGGGAAACAAGGAAGGAAGGAAGAAAAAGGAAGACAGGAGCACGTAGTTCAACCTTCTACTGACACAGAAGTAAAAGGAAAATAATTTTAATGTCCTGCTGGGGTAAATGGAGCCTCCTGCATTGCAACAAAGGAAGAGATTTAAGGAGTATGGCTTTGTGTAAGGGGATACCAACCAAAGTGATCCAACATATGGCAAGGGTTACTGAGGAGCCCACAACTAAGCCAAGAATTTCAAGTGGCTGCAAGACCTTTACACTACCAAAACCAGTTGCCTCTCAAACAACACAGAAGACCCAAACAGTACTTAAAGCCACCCTCCTCACATTCCCCAAGCTGTGCTCGAGAACGATGAAGGCTACTGGCCTTACGGCCAGACAGGCAGATTTATCATGAGTGAGAAAGACACACTTGGTGCAATTCAGAGCACAGATACGCAGAGTTTTTACACAGAGAGTATTTCTACAAAATGTGAATTTTTATCACACTTAGCACTCGTGAGGGAATATCCATTGCAAATACATCTGCTGTGGTGTTCTGAGAATTCTGAACTTGCTGCAGTAATCTACTTATATATGGAAAGAAAAATAGGAATATATTAGCACAAGAAGGTGGTAACAGTATTTTCTACTGTTTATGGAAGACTGAATCTCACTTTCTGGAATGGATGTAGTCACCTTGATTTTCCAGGTAATACTGAATTTAAGCAACCAAAATAGCACAGTGTTTTTGATGTCAACAATAAAGGTATATTTTTCCTATAAAGAATCTTCACAATACAGACATATTTTGGATGCTCAGCCTAGCTCAATAGACTCAGCATAAGTTACAGAATTATAACTCACCGCCTTTCCACAGACACTGAGTTTTATTTCAAGTGCGTGGCTACTTTCAGTTTGATCAAGTTAGTTTGCAGAGTGCAGTTGGCAACAGTTCATCACATGTTACAGCTGCCTTCTGATAGCTTAAATTATTTTGCAGTTTGGTTGGTTTTTCCTGTGTAGTGGAGTTATAAACACCAGAGCAAACTACAGTACAATTGAGATGTGTTCTAGAAGGAGATGGAAATGAAACTTACTCCATGTTTTAGCACAGACAGAGAGATGCTACCAAAATAATACTTGAAACTGGGAAATACTGAGGAGCCTAGAATTGTATTTCACTTTTAACAAAGAGCTGTTTGAGGAACCTAATATCTAGGGCAGGTTTGAGCACTGCCCTGCACGGTGCTCACAAGCAGTATAGATGGCAGGAAAGACTCAAAGGCAGAAAAAGACAGAAGTCACAACTATTTATAAGTAAGTTTGTAGTAGATGCATGTTAAGAACTGGGAAAAAACCCTGAGCTCTTTTTTTGTTTAATTTTAAATAGAAATTTTTAAGGACTGGACTCAGCTTTACAGGCAGAGGCGTATGAAAAAGGTTCCCAACATCACCCAAACTGATCAAGTCTGTTGTTACACAGTACAGAAGTTGGCAGTAGTGTTCCATGCACAAGAAATACAGCTGTATTTTATTCCCTATTGTGGCAGTCAAAATGGTAAACCATACGAGCACAGCACAGATGTTGTTTTGGTACATAACCTAATCCAAATTAAATATAAATATACAAATGCATACATATATATATATGTACTTTCACTAACCAATAAAGAAACATAATAGCTAATAAAGAAGTTGGGATCCTTCACGATCAAGCAGCGAGTTCCTTCCCACCAGAGAGGCCTGACAGAAAGGGCAGGGACTCGATCATCTTACCTGTGTGTGACCTTACAGAGCTGACAGCTGATCAGCAGCACTCAGTACTGAGTGTGCTGCAGATCACGAAATCCAAGGACTGCTGACTGGGCTGTTAAGAATCTGAATGGGCAGTACTTCTGCAAACTCCTGCTACTATATACAGAACAAGCAGCTGTGGTTGTACATCTTTCAATAGAAATCCAATCCAGGTTACAAAAGGGAAAAAGGCGATTAGGCTGGTGGATCTGGAGCAGCCTAACAAATACATTAACGAAGATGACCTACTTACATTTTTCATTTTAAAGGATTCCTCCTCTAGTCTTTCCACTGCCAGAATGTTTTCAATTGGAATGCTACACAGAGGGTGATCACCTGCAGAACACATAGACACACAGATAATGAGCCACTTACTCACAACTCATCTTCACCTTTTGCCCTTTTTCTAAGGCTGATTCAGTTTCTTTGAAGATCATTCTGACTGCATAAGAAAAGAGGGAAAATCTTCCCCTCAGCAGAGATTTCCTAGCATGGTCCTTAAGTATTATCTTAAGTACAATTCTGTTTTCAGGTGCACTACCTTACGTTAGCAGACCTCTTAGACACTGATTACTGCAGCAGGACACAGGATATTTACTGCAAAGGTGATAATGAAATAAATCATTCCTGTCAGCTGAACTGAACTAGTGGTGATGCAAGACCTCAAAGTTAATGACTGGCATGATCTGCACACACTTCCTTATCTTTCTTACTTCCTATGTACTTACATGATGGAAGGAAATGGTATTTGTTGTGTCCTATTGAACAGACAGGAACAATTTGAAAAAAGCAAAATCCTTTCTATTAGGCAACATTAAGTGAACACATTTTGAAAGTTCAAAGATTGCAGGCAAATCCCTGTCTACTGCATCCAGTTGTGCCAATGCTACAGAATTTATGAGCACATGCTGAGATGCATCTCAGAATGTTCAATACAAACCCAAATCCCAGCTTAAGGTTTTTAAGTTTTGTTTCCTAGGACAATCTAGGTAACTGCAAAACCTACAGATGATGTTAGTAACTGATATTAGACAAATATTATCAAATACTTTGCTAACTTACAGGGTATTGTGCTATCCAAGAAGCTTCTCTAACTGTCAATACAGACACTAAAAAAAGAGCAAGAACATACAGGCTGACAGACATGCCTGCACTGTGTCTTCTACAGTTACAGATCTAGATCTCAGTCTTCTACTCCTACACAATCCTTATGTTTAATCTTTGCTTTAATGTCTCAAAACAAGACTGGCAAACCTTTGTTACCTTTGCTTTTCTGATAGGTAAACTCATGGTTTGTCAGGCGAAACCATCTCTTCTTGAAGTTTTTCATACCAAATCGTTTTCTTCCTTGCGCTCTCTTGATCATGAACCTAGTAAACAGGGCACCCATTGTTACAATACACCAGATTTTAAAGATACATACTTATGTATATGGATTTATACATGTATATATAAAAATGCATACAGGTATATGTCATCACACTTGCAAAGCTTTAGGAGGGGACACAGAGTGTTTTCTAATTATTGAGGTCTTTTCTTGGCAAGGAAAAGAGTCACGTTTGGATAGGTTTAGTGCATCTATTAGTTAGGTCCGTCCTTTTTCTAGATCTAGATGAGGGGCAAGACATGTAACTTGACTTGTAGTTAGTTAACTGAGCTGCAGTTTGTGCCCTTTCTGCAGTTACAAATCCAGCTAAATGGCTTCCTAGTGCAGCAGAAAAAAGGCAGAACACGGTTAGTACTGCTCTGCTAAGCTCGACCTGTCGACTCCACAAGCTTTGTTTTCTTTTTTTTAAAGCTGTGAGAAAGCTTAAAAGGTTTAGACTATGTTTAATTATTAAAAGGCAGGTGTAAAGCCTCTGGAGCACAACTACTGTACCCTTACATGCTTTAATCACTCTCAAGCTCTAGAAACAAAATCAGGGTGTTCCACAGCCTCATTTGCAATTGCACGTAGATGCTGCAGTTGGAAATGCAACTTCTGTAACATACAAGTGATCTCATGGTTGGAAGGTAGAGCATCCCCACCCCTTTTTTAGCAGATTAGGGGTGTTTGTTTAGTGAGTTGTCAGTTTTATTTAATTTCAAACTTGAATGAGTTTACTGTGAAATTAGTTTACTGAGAAACTGTCATGCATCCACCACTTTCCTAACCACTAAATCAATCCAAAAGCTTCAATGTGACTTTGGTGACTTCATACTGCTCAGCATCACTTTTGTTCAATAAAAATGTGTGTGCATATGCAGTAGAGAGTTGATAACAGCTACTCTACACATTACATTAACTATTGTGCCAAATACAGAACTGTATAATGGAGTGGGTAAAAACTACTTAGTACAGAGTAGTTTTTATCAAGTAGGAAGGCACTATACAGCACAAAGAGCACACAGAGAGAACAGTGAATGACTTGGTTGAAGATTTTTCAATAGCAGAGCTAAAATGATTAGAACAGCTAATACTGTTTTTTGCTTCTGGTACCTTCAGTCACAAATGACTACAATTCATCTGACCAAACCACAGGTCTGTTTAAAGCTCAAGCAGAAACCCAAGTTCCTTCAGACTTTAACTGTTTTGTAACCAGTCCAGCTGGTGCCTGCTGCTCATTCCAAGTTGTGTGGGCAAAAGCTGACCAAGACTGTCTACAGCAAGAGATTTTTTTTTTTAACTGGTTATAGTTACACATCTCTCATTCCAAAAATGGTCAGACAGTTACTGTCTTGGTCCTTATTCTTGGAATACTAGAGAAATATTTAATAAAACCATGTGATTCAGGTCATCACCAGGCTCACTGGCAGTAGCCCTCATAATTCCAGATTAAGGCAAATTTCAAAGGAAGAACTGATATCCTTGGGCAGGACAACGTGCTCTTCAAGTTAGTTTCTAGTCCTTCTCATGCCAACATTTAAAGGTGACTTGAAATTGCAAACTCCTACAGAGCCTCTCCTCTTTGAAAAATGCAAACTCCATATGGTAGAACTAAATGTACATTTCTAATAAATTCTTCATAGTTGACATAGCCAAGAAGAAAATGTGCTTTTATTTTTCAGAGATAGGTGACAAGAATTCAAAGTCACAGAAGTTATAAGGTCAACTTCTTTGTTTCTAGCAATTGCAAAATGTATGAGAAGCAAACAGAAGCATAGACGAAGAAAAAGTCCAAGACTAAACCCATTTCAGTACAAGGTGGTTGGAGACACTGTTTCTTCTCATGCTTACAGTAGACTTGAGTCTGGATCTGCCTTAACCTTGCTTGGAAGCATCAACATGCCCTTTTCACCAACAAAAACAACCAGTTCTCCTTTTCATTCTCTTCCTTTTGGAAGGAGCCAGGCAGACAGCTGGTAAGCAGTAATGGCATGATTGATTTCAGCAAACCCAAGTGCCAATGACTGATCTTTTCATTCAAAAGTACATATGCTATAGCTTTTCATTTGTTACTCTTAATAGAGGCAAAGATAGATCAAAAAAACAAAAGCAAGCAAAATATTGCAAAGGCATATAGAACACCACTAAACAGCCATTCAATCTGGAGAAGAATCAAATCAAAGGCTGTGAAAAGTCCCACAACAAAACATGGTAATAATGCAAAATGTCAGAAAAAGATAGAAGCCACTTCTTAACTCTGAGAATAATTTACTTGAATACTACTTAAGAAGTGCCTAGAAAATGTATGGTCTCTTCATCACTTCCAGTAAGTTCATCAGGATCCATACAGTGCTTCTTGGTGCCCTGCCTACAGATAAAAATCCTTTATTCTCTATTTACAGCAGTTTTTTGTTTCAAGGGAAATTAAAAAAAAAAAAGAGGTCAACATCAAGAAAAGGGTAACTAAATGTTCTCTGCTGGGTTTACACAGGCATTTCAGGATGGTTAAACAGAGTACTTCCTCCCCGAAGTTAAGTCAGACAAATCTACTGCTGCAAAGGACATGCTGTCAGCCAGTAGCTACAGCAAAGCAGCAACTGCCTCTACCATCTTACCTGCATGAACTATTACCATCAACTTTCTTTACTGTTAGTTTAAGAGTCCTTACAACAGCAGCCACAGGCCGAGCAAGAAAAGACAGAAAAAAATCAGACAGGAGCAAAAGAAAGACAGAGGCAGAAAAATGTTTCACAGTTAGAGGGCAAATGTTACAAACTAGAAATTTATTTTGAAAACCAAAAGAATGATAAATGTACAGAATTAAAATAGACAAAATTGCTTCTAAGGACAGAGGTTTATCAGAGAGCTGTCAAGGTTAAACAGAAGGGGTAGTCATGTTTTCACTGAAAATGTAGTTCTTGCATTACTTAAAGTGACCATGAAAGCTTACTTTCAAACAGTATTTGAGCTTCTGAGCTCTGACAAAAATTTGGATTTTTTTTACTTTCTTCCTCCCAGCTCAAAAAAGCTGTTTCTACAGTGCACTTAGATGATCTTAACAACTCAGTTTTGTAAAAAAAATGTCAGCAATTGGTATCTGAAACTAACACAGCATATGGAACATGCTGCACAAAAAAGGAAAGGTACTAAAACTATAAACTGTTCCAAGTGCATGTCAAATTTTCCTTGAAATGGCCATGATAATAGTTAGCATATGAATCTTATAGGGCAGCAAAAGCAAATTCCATTTGCAGGCTTTGCCCTCATTAACTTATTCAGTATCTGTCTTCACAGTCTTCGCTGTCTTCACAGTGGAATTTTACAGCTTTTATTCACTGGAGTTCAGGAAGAAGACCCCAACTTGATTTTAGTACAATGCTGATTTAAGTTTATCTTGCCTTAGCTGGGCTAATTAAGTTCTACAGGCTCCTCTTTCCTCCACTTATTTCAAAACGGATTTATATTAAGATGTTTAAATCAAATGAAAATATGTTCAAATCAGCTATAGCAACCACAGAGAGCAGAAATCACAACAAGAATTTTCCTACATTCTCCTCTGAATGCATGAATGGAATAGAGGTGGCAGAAAAAGAGATGGCTCCCCTAGAATAGGTAGTAAGCCGACAAGTAGAGGGTTTTGTTGCACATGCATACTTACCCTTCCTTCAGCAATATAGGTTGCTCTATGCTCTTGTGATCTCTTCTTCCTGAAGATGAAATTAGATCTAGAAACTAAAAGGTGAACAAAAAGCAGATGTAAAAATGACAGGACCACACTACCCAAATTAAAATCTTTCAACATTTGCACAGCACAGAGCTACAAGAGAGTATTTGTAGAAGTAGTTAAACAGAAGGTAATGGCAGAATCTTGAGGAATTTGGGAGGTTTCCTGGGCTGTAACCTAAAAATAGCACAAAAGCTCTTAAGCAGTAGAACTGCAGATGCCCAGTAATTCTTGTGCTTCTCCTTTGTTATATTGATCTTTCGCTTCCTTTCGGATTAAGCAATTTTCATCACAGATCTGCAGCATTCTACAAAGTACACATATCTCAAAAGTTCTAAGCAGCAGCTTGTTAATCCAACCTAATTATTAACTAGAAATAGATGCAAAGAGATTTTACTACTGACATGCACATAATTTGATAAAAGTTTCTTGAATATTAGTTATCAGGAGTCTGCTTTTCTCAACACACTTCCTGGTTTACCAACAGTACCTATTGCTTTCTAGGACTCAACTTCAATAGCACAGCAGGATTTTTAGAACTTTCACATGCATTACTTACATTTTTTACTGCATCTGCATATTTCTGTTCATTGAAATAGTCATAAAATGTAGCCATGTAAGATTCCTTGAAATTGGCCTGAAATACAAAGCCAAAACCATGCATATCATCGTACAGTTTATACAGAAAATATTATTGTTAATAGCAGTAGGTCAGGAGGAAAGCCACAGCAGATAAAACAGGGTTTTTTTTCTGGTCAGAAGTAAAATAAGCAAAGTGCTACTTTCATGTTATACAGCACACATTCAGTAGTACCAAACTTTTATTTCAGAGAGGTAGCAGAATGCATTTCATATGTTCAGTTACTTCAGTTAATAATGCATTCTTCAAATGCTTCAAAATTCTGCTTTGCCTTTTAGTTTTCCTCCAGACAAGAAGTATAAGAAAAGGAATTCTACTGTCTTGAAGGATTCGTAATTGAGGTGCACAGTCACTCAGAGTTGCCTGTGTGAATCCTAACAAGACCCCAACCACCCCAAATTACCACCAGCTACAGCAGTGTGATGCCTCAGGTGCACTTATTTCAATCAAACATCCAGAGTATGGGCATCTAGATCCAATCTCACCACTGACAGACATAACTAAACTGGTATGGAAAGGAAAGTATAGCCCTTCCCCTTACTGGGGGACTTTTCTCAGTTGAGTTTTAAAATGCGGAAACAATCTATAAAGCCCTGTAGAGCTGCTAATCATGTATCACAGAAAAGTAGAGAACTTCACAGGTTCTCCTGATCATTGTATTTCTTCCAGAGGAAGGAATGATAAGCTCTGAAGCAGACTTCTAGGTTCGTCATACAATTTTGATTTACTGAAATCTAGTTCAGATTAAGACAGATTTAGTTTTCCTCTAAGCATGAGAGGCTTATAATCAAAGCAAACATAACCAGTTTTGCATAAGCCTAGTACAACTCAAGCATTTTAAAGGCTTAATTACAATTAATGATAAAAGATTTAAAAAAATCACTTTCCTAAATTAAGCCATCAAATGAAAATAGCATACTTACAGATTTAGATTTTGATAAGCTGCCTAGTGTTTGAATGGTTTTAGAGATAAGTGTCAAAGTTCGAGAAGTCTGAGGATCCTAGGAAAGAGAACAGTATTACATAGACTAGCTATTTAAAATACTGAATAGAGGAAGGTAAACTATATTTTTTTCATATCTCACTTGCAGAAAAGAAACAAAAAATTAGAAAATACCCCAAATAAAATACTGCAGGAAAAGAGTTGTTTTTATTTTAAAAGGTTTTTTACTCTTAAGCCATCGTGCTCCATAGCTACCCTACTGACCTTCACAGATCCAAAGGCAATCACTTGCAAAACAAAAAGAAGGCTGTCCACATCCAGCCCACTCCCAATAAGCACAACTACGACAAGCCTGGCGTGTGTTGCTTGATATCCAAAATACTTCCAACACTGCTGACAATCAATCCAGCATTAATGTGATGTGGCAAAACCAAAGCAATGACCTTTTTTCCCCACAGCAGCTTAGGCCATCTACTTTGTTTGTCCTTACATTTCACTCTTCTTCCAGTATCTCCTAAGTTCTTCACATACAAAGTCATTCAATATATGCTTCATATCCAAGATAGATATAATAGATCTGTGAACTAACAAAGGTACTTTTCCTAAAGGCTATTGAACTGAACAAAGAATCTCAATAGACAGACTATGGTGACAGAACCATAAACATAGCTAGAAAAAAATTGATAAAGTACTTACTGGATGGTGTGGTGTAAGCTGAAAGAGGTTTGGAGAAAGAATGGCAGGAGCAAAGAACCTCAGGAAAATAAAGCTGCTGACAGCTGTGTACCTTACATCTAGGTCACCTATTTAAAAAAAAACAAAACAAAACAAAAAAACCTCTACTCAACATTTCAATAATCCTTCCCAAAAAGCCCCATGAAATTATCAGAGAGCCTTGAGAGAGCTAACTTGAGTATGTGCTGGATAATGTATATATTTGCGAGTTACAGGATTAACTGATGATAGAGGATTTGGAGCCAGAGATCAGCCAGCCTAACCCAAGGAAATGTCAATGAGAGCCTCTTTAAAAATAAGCAGGTTCACAGCATAAGCTGCAAGAACACCATTCACTTTTCCACCACACAGGGAATTTCATAGACATCTGCTATTCCATATATGCACTGAAGAATGATGAATAATTTACACAGTTTATGAAATGTTCAGCACAGAGGGCCAACTCTCAGTTACCTACTTATAGCCCTGAGCACAAGTGCTGTATAGACTCCTAATGTATCTATTCCAGTTGGTAGTTACAGAAAATACATTTTACCTCTTTATTTAAACATAAAATAAAGAGCATGACAGCACAGTCAATTGTTTTTTGCTTGAGCCTCCCTACTCTGAAGTGACTGTTTAAAAGCTGAACTCGTATTACTCTAACACTTCCCTACTGTAACCTGCTTCCCTTCATGAAAATAGATAGCTTGGTCATTTTGCTTAATTCTGTTTTACATTGCCCACTTACTCTTAGAGTCAAAACAACTAAGAGGGACTGGAAAGAACTGTCTGTTGACAGCCAGAAAACGTTTGCAGCACATAGGCTCCTAGGGCAATAAGCTTGCAGTAACTCCAATTTATAGACTGGCTTTTATTATAGATTGACATATGAGCAGAAAATAATTCCACTGCATGGAATCTGCAGAATGAGCTATTACAAAGTCCTGAACATTTGAAAATTGAGTATGCTTTGCAAATACTGAACCCATAAACACATACCATCATAATGATCTTTTTAAATGCTGTTTTCCTTTGAAATATATTAAGAAAAAACTCCAGTCATCATGAAAAATCATGTTCCTTGTGGAATGAAAAATCGATGAAAAAACAGCATTAACATACTGCAAATATTATTTTGGATAAACTGCTGTTCAATTACTAAATCCAACGGGGATAATGCAGACTGCTAGACTACAGCTGTGTTTAAAACTATCAGTTATGTAAAATAACAATATATATAAACTCACCTTGAAAACGTTTGGCAGCTGATTCTCTCAGTGAAAAGAAAATATCGCACATCACTGTAGGGCAGCTTACACCAGATTTTGTAATTACAGTAAAAATGCGATCAACATATTGCCTCAGATTTTCCTGAAAAAATGCAAAGATTATGACAAAATTAGTATAATTTTCTGCTGTGGAAAGTGGTACTATTCCTGGTTTTATTCATAGTGGCATCATTAAAAGATTCCCACTTTCAACATTATACACTTGAAAAACAAACTCTCACTCAATTATACTGTTTGAGAAATGCACATATTCAAGTAGAAGAGTAAAAATATCATTCCTATCAAACCAAACATTAAATTATACAGCCGTATGGCATATCATTCCTTCTTCCAGCACTGTTTACTACATCACCAGCAGAATCACAGAATCATTAAAGCTGGGAAAGACCTCTCAAAGATCATTGAGTCCTACCGTTAACCCAGCACTGCCAATTCCACCACCAAACCACATCCCCACGTGCCACATCCACGTGCCTCTTGCAGATTTCTAGGGATGGTGATTACACCACTCCTTGGGCAGCCTATACCAGTGCCTGACCACCCTTAAGGTGAAGAAATTTTTCCCCAATATGCAATCTAAGCCTCCCCTGATGCAACTTGGGGTCCTTTCCTCTTGTCCTGTCACTTGTTAATTGGGAGAAGAGTCCAACCCCCACCTTGCTACAACCTCCTTTTAGTTGTAGAGAGAGAGGTCTCCCCTGAGCCTCCTTTTCTCCAGGCTAGACACAGGCTAAGTCATCCTTGTCCTCAGGGCAGCAGGAGAAATCATTAACTTTCTACAGGTATTGCATTTATAGCATAATGTAAAGCTGTTGGAAAATAATTATAAAGGTGGTGTCAGGAAAGCTTACAGTGTATTCTAATGAATGGCAAAATTATTTGCAAGATCAAACTTCTGAGGACCTCAGTTAAGCTTGATGGCATAAACAGAGACTGTCTTCAAAATCTAATGCATACCCTGTTATTTTCCAGGTTTTCACCATCTTTTAATTTCACAGGATCAATTTCACAAGGTTTATGGACCTGGCAGATCTAGAAAAAAAAATATAGGGAACAATTGATATATAAGTGTATCTACAAGTAGAAAAAGTTTTGTAAAAAACATAATCTGTTAGCTTTTGCGATGAGAGGTAAAAGGCAAAAAGCCAACTTTTTAAACAGTATTTTTTTCTTTTAACAGCAAAGGTAAATTATGTGTGATCTTTATTTTTTCCCAAAAGTAGCATTAATTCATTCTGCCCTTTCTTTCAACTGAAATGCAGAACTGTTCTTTAGACTGTCTCAAGCAAGGCTGTTAAAGAAAAGTCCTATTTTTCCAAAACAGTCAACTTTGAAACTATACCCATGTGCTTTAAAACTTGACATATTCTGATGAAACATTAAGACAAGAACAGCTGAAGAAATTGTCAAATCATTTAAAGGAAGTCTGTGGTCTGAAAGTATTGCCCAATTACTGCACTAGAATACCCACACCCACCATTCTGGACTAGACTGATAATAAACCATTGTTACAATACATGCATCCCATGCACAGTTATCTAAGAGTAACTGTATCCCTTTATACCCACTGGATGAAATGCATTACTCATAGCTTCACAACAGCTTTGTATTGTATATACTATTTATTAATTTCTCAGAAACAATATGTGCTAGTTTTTATAAAACAGAGTAACGTGGTTTAATAAATAGAAATTTTCCTTTCCCTTTAATGCAATCCAACTGTTTCTGAATTGGGCAAGTCAGCTGTGGCTAACCTAACACACAGGATTTTAATGCAGAAACAAGCTATTAAGCATTATTCCTACAAAGTGTTCTTAAAATGAGAAGTAATAAACAGTATTTGTTCCCTGAAGCCCTTTATAATGATATTTTACCAAATAAACAGCTTAAACTGTTCTTACCTCATCTATAATTGGCTTTAGTGTAACTTGCAGATAATGCATCCCTGCCAGTTTCATTGTCTCATCAATGCACTTGGAAGTTAACGAGTTTCCTCTGAAAATGGTGTTTGGATCTCTGGAAGTGAACAATTTTTTGTAATTTAGTCTCTTTGTAATGAACTGCTAATACATGGAAATAAAAGCAGCAGTGAGAGGTGACAGAATCCTGGGTTTGAATAGTCAAGCAAAACCTCCCTTTGACACCAGCCTGCCATTAAAGGCAGTCATGCAGCATTTAGTGCACTTCCAGGGTATAACAGAAAAGCAGCAGCCTTAGAAAATCCAGAGGGACTACAGAGCTTCTTTGTACTAGCATCGTGTGCTCAGTGCACTATCCAAACAGACAGCAGCACACGGGCTCACATCAAAGAGGTCTACAACACAAATGTGGGAAACACATCTGTTTTCACATGCTACTGAACAGTGCTAATTTGAATAAGGGAAAGAGGCACTGATTTTAGTCTCACAACTACACTGGATATTGCACATGACCTACTACTTGCACCTACAAAGTATGGACTTGTGAGCTGGGAGGAAGCAGAAAACGCAGGCTCCACTGACACAGCCTTATTTTCTAAGGGACTTAGAGCACTGTTCTGTGACAACACAGTGCAGATCCCAGTTCAGCCCTGAGAACTGAGTGGCAAGGTGGCATCCTGCAGACTCTCAGGTTTTTTAAAAAGCTCTTTGCACGGAACTCATCTTGTACTAGACATACAGCCTCTGTGACCCACAAAGCTTCAGCCAGCTGCTCTATCACGTACTGTACCTCCCTTGCTTAGCACTTTATGTTATGCAAAAAGGTACATAATCAATGATCTCATCTCCAATAGGTACAATCAAAACCTGTGCTTAGCGACAGTGGATCAAACCTGGATCTGAAGTTATTTGCTTGCTCATATACACATTGATATCTTTTCTGGTTTTTGCAGCTTACTACGGTTGTAGTCATTTACAAGCAGTGAGTAACAGGATTGATTACTTTGTTGGATTCATCATTTTGTTTCACAAAAAAAAGTAAACTTACTGCCTGTTACAAATGCCAGAAATCCCTGAAAACAAGCACCATCTTTGCTGCTTTATCACAGGAACTTGACTGACTAGGGATCAGCAAGTTTCCTCATGCTGCAGCAACCATGCTGTTTCAACCAACCTGCAGCTCAGAAAAAATACACCTGCCTACAGGAAGAAAACACTTGATCCCTCAGAGACTCTGGAAAGAGCCAACCCACACAAAGACTTTATTTTGCACCGAGGAAGTTTACAGTCAGTATCTGTCATTCACCTTGACTCCCAATTGTGTCTTCTACTGTTAGTCAAGAGCATGACTACACTGGCACAAGGCTTGTGGCAACAAATGCTCTTTAGGGCCTGCTTGGTATGAACACTATGAGCTTACACTACTGAACTATCAGCCCACCAGTAAGTCAAGCACAGAACTCAAAAGAAGCAACTGAAAAAACCCAACTTCATTTTCTGCCATCCCACGCCAAATTCAATCCCATCCTTAATCTTTCGCCCTCTAACTGGGAAGATTAGACACACAGCTTGCCTTAAATATTCATGATTAGGAAGAAACTTGCTTGTTGTTTTGAACGAATTCAACAAACATTCACTCAGCACTAAATGATTTATTGGCACATGATAAAGCTGAAATGATTTTTACATGAACAACTGAAGATAATGTAGAATTTCAGTTATCAAATATATTTAAGACTGAGAAGAGTAAATATCTCTGGTCTCAGATGTTAGAATAGTCTTGCCAATCATTTTCACAAAAAATGATGGGAACTCCTCCTAAAGGTCAGATTAAGCAGATCCTGAGAGCAGTGAAAGAATTTATAAAGAATTCTGCCACTCAGCTAGGAACAACAGAAACCACCCTGATATCTTCTTCTGAAATCGCATATTTCTACAAACTGAGTGGAGGATTCCAGCACTAGCCAATGTAGTTTAGGTATGTTTGACAGCAGCTTGTTTTTTGGTACTTACTGAGTTCTCTTCACTTCAGCATTCGCAATGGCACTTATGAAAGGCACAATTCTGCCATAGTGTAAGAAAAGCCTGACAAGAGGTATGGCTGCTTCTTGTTTTTCTCTGCAAACTTCACCCAAAATATGTGCAGCTGATGCTGAAACAGGCTGAACAGTGGAAAATAAAAACTTAGAGAAATCCTTCCAGAACAATCATTCTTTCTTTGTTTCCCCATTAGTTTCTTAATGTAGAACCCCACACAACAATTGCAATGGCCAGTTACCCAAATGTCTGTATATAATGTGGGTGGATGTTACACCCCAGTTTTTGAGGGCTTTAAGTTCTGGTCACAAGAGGGCAGCAATTTAAAAACTATTACAGTCCAGTCTCTTTTTATTCCCCACATTTTTAATGGCTGTCTTTTCAGTAAATGTCACTTGCCTGGGAAGCAAGTGAAGAGGAAGAACTCTATCTAACCCTCTGCAATTTCAAGTCACAGTGAGTAAAGAACCCAGTTCTTTTACTGAAAAAACAAAAGCACCATTACAAGTGTAAAAAGTATACATAAGGGCACACATGGTCCAAATCTCTGATGTTTCAGGATTAGTTCTTGGTTTGGGTTTTTCTCAATTATGCAAACAAACCTGTTCCTCTCCAGTAAAGGAAAACAATTGATCAAACTGAAGCTTACTTGGCGTTTTCACATGTTAAAAAAAAAAATAAGTCACAGAGAATATGCTGCTGCTAAAACCACAGTGTTCCTGGGTGTGCCTTCACCCACCATACAGCATGCAGATAGAGATCTTTGCAAGGACTGAAAACAAGCACCAGGGATATGCAGAGCTTAACAAGGCTCTGAGGTCTGAAAAGGAAGAGGTGACCTCTGGTAATTACACAACTAAGGTGCCAGCAAGATAGTGACAAATACTCAGACCCCTGCAAAGATTATCTGAAAGTAAACAACAAACAACACAAGCTAATTACCTCAACATCTGCAGATTTTAGCAGGACGTCTCTCAGAGGACTGTAATAGTCTGAGGAAAAAACATGGTCCTCAGTGTAAACCACATTTAACCTTAGGGAACCGAGGTCATCAGGTTTCAATGACTTGTTACCATTATCTCTGGGCTGCAGAAAATACCTGATATGCAAAAAATAAGACAGAAACTTCGTGCTGAAACATAAGATTTTCTCAGGCTATATGTGAGCATAGAGAAACTGTACATATACATAGTATATAAGTATCAAACACCTGAGAGTTCTGAATCAGACTTCTTAATTAAGCTTGCCAGTCTGTTTTGCCCCAACTGCAACATGGGAAGTTCTGAACATAAAGATTTATGTAGATATGATTAAAAACCCACACACTAAAACCATAGCACTGCTGATGAACTGCAGTAAATAATACAAAAACAACATACTAGAACTCCCACATGCTACAGAGAGGCAGACTGAAACCTCTAATCACATTATCAAAACTTCTTGTCCTTACACTTACTAAGATTACTTTGGCTTGCTTACAAAAAAGATACAAATTAAATCCATTTAAACTTTATCACATAGCAGTAATTACTCCTAAGTCTTCAGAGCAAACATATGTTTCTACTTATTCTCCAAAAGAAAAATGTCAAATACCATGCTTCGTAAGAACTAGACTGTCGGAGAAATTTCAAAGGGAGTCTCAGTTCTCCAAGAAACTCGTCACCAAACTTCAAGTTACTGGCATTCCAAAGATCAACTCTGTAATAAAAACAAGTAATTTTAAATATTATTAAGAAACTTAAATTTTTTTTTTTAATCCCGACCTTTTTTCCAAATTTGTTGAGGTTTTTCCCCTCAAGTCTATGAGTTAGAAAGACTTGAAAGTGTACAGCAAAGGTTTCCAAACAGTAAAGTGATAACCTTACCTTAGATTTCTGAAGCCTTACAATTCACCTCCATAAAACATTAGTGAAAAATGTCATTCAGATTAACTTTTTCTCATCTGTACTGTTTCCACCATCCATATAGATAAAGATTCAGAGGGCTATCTGGCTATCCCAGATAATGGAACAATACAGGTAAAATGGACACCAGGGGAAAAAGCACAAAGTGATTTAAGGACTACATATTGTCAGTCCCTGTCTAATTTGGGATTACTAAGTGACAGCTAAGTAACAGCATTACAGAGTTAGTTCTACAGAGTTTTTCCCAGTTTATAGCTCCTAGGAAGACTCCTGTGTCAAGCAGACATATTTATGGCACCTAAACTAGTTCTGTAGAGATATTCAAAGCCTTAGGACAGTTCTACCATTCAGTATAATCTGTGTATTGGCTGAAGCTTACACAAATTTTGGCACTCAGTCCCTCACATTTGGGAAGTTCTGGATCTATCTGTAGATGATCTTTTCTTCCCTTTCAAATGCTCTCAAACATCTGGATGGAAAAGAACTGCATTGAGATTCAGAGCAGAAGCATTGGTGTCCAACCCAGCATGTAGGTAAATGCTACCATACCCACCTTGATGCAAGGGTTTCAAACTCCAGGGTATTTGTTTCTGTATGTATTTTAAGGTTTTCTCTAGGAGCTATTTTTATTTAAAAACAAGATCAGCTGACTATTTTGCAGCTAAGTGACAGCTTGAATGTGCCCTAAACTTTTGGGGTGAAAAAATGCTACATGGAAAGAAATACAGGTTTTCAAATGACAATTTTTAGAAGAGCAACTTTAACTCAGATAAGATGCAAAGTCATCCAGCTGTGGACATATTTACACAACCCTCCTGGTGTCAAGCAAGTCACAGTAGTCTGGCCAAGGAACAGATGTGGACAGTCCTGTTAAAAGTTTATCCTATCTTACGCAAGCACAGAATATGTTACTTTTAAATCCTCTGAGCCTTGTATCTCTTAACAGTGTCTCCTGCATCAGGTGTCATACAGCAGACACACCATCAGCTCACTCTGCATGCCTGCTAGATAAAGTTCTTTAGACTGATAATTTGGACAGTATTTCTGCAGGGCAAGAACTCTCCAAAAGGAAGAAAACTTCTTTGAAAATTTGACCTTCTCTCTCCTTTCTCCATATTTGATGGCTTATTATCTTGCTAACCAGTTCAGACAGCTAAAGGCAGCTTCAGGAGATGAGGAATCTTTAAGCCTATTTACACAGTCAAATTTACAATTTACCAAGTATTTACAGGCTACTGGCTTCTAGTTTATCCAAACTCTTTCAAGAAGCCAACTAGCAATAACACTTTCAAACACAGACAGCTAAAGGGTTTCCCCACAGTTACAGAAAAAAATCAGTGCAAAGGATCTGTACAAGAGGAACTAACAACTCAAAGTAGATCTCACACTACACAGTAAGCAAAGCAGGCATGCAAATTCTGAAGTTACTGGCTTGTGCTCTTGGAGTACAAAGAATAAACAGCATTTATTAACAATACACAGACCTCAGAGTCTAAAAGATCACTGTTTCCCAAGATTTTTAAAAGGCAAAATTATGACAAGTGTTATTCTGAAACTGGTCAGATTGTAGTCACAGAAAGAAACAAACAGGAGAGGGGGAGGAGAAACAATGAATTCACCAGAACATCTGGTCCCCAAGTGTTGATATGCCCTGCCTACAACTTCCTACACCCACTCAAAAAGAGAAAACTTTTCATAGCTTTAGAGAGAAATCATGAGAGACTAAGTCTCCTCTTTACCCTGTGGAATTATATTTTTCTCAGGAGAGGAAAAGAAAACAAATCCCCAAACCCATAAATTGTATGATCTGTCCAGAGGGCATGGGGGCAATCTAACTCTCACTAAACAGAGTGGAGGAAGTGAGCGGGGGTGGAAGGGGAACCCAAGATGGAAACAAAAACACACTGTCCCATAGGGGACAAAAGCTCTAAGGAGAATTTGCCCAACCAAGACTAACACTTTATCTGCTTTTGCCTGATATTTAAGGGCCTAATCTTTTCCCAACTATTCATCTGTACCACACTGTGATATATTGGTTTTCAGGAATGACAGACTTTGCTGAAGCTCAGCTCCACATACCTTACTGTTGCAGATGAGTCATTTGTCCAGATAATATACTTAGCAAGTAAAACAACTGTATAATTTCATTTAGTCCAGTAGTATAAAATAAGAATCATTGAAATATTAAGCAGTATGTAACCACTGTACACCAATGTCGAGCGTCTCCTTCAAAAGTATCAAAAAATCTTTCAGAGAATCCTAGCTTTCATTTAAAACCAGAGTATGGCTGAGCATCATGGTTACAAAGACTAGACAGACTTCTGAGACGTGGTGTAGTTGCCCTTTTCATCACATACATCCCATGGATTATGGGGCATGTTACTTCATACCTGCCTATACAATTGCAAAGCTTTGCAGAAATACAGTCTAGTGCTAGGCCTAGGTCACCTGCTGAGCTGCAACACAGACACCACCCCAGCAGCTCAGCACTGCACCTGGCCTTGGCTTTTACTCTGGTGAGTTAGCTGCGGTTGTGCCACCTTTGCACTGCCTGACGCAAATGCTCTCCGCGAAAGAGCCCAGCTCTTGCCTCTCTCACATATGAATAGTTTCCCTTTCCTGCCTCACAGAATCATGGCAAACACAAATCTATTAATGCTCTTGTAGTGCTGTGATACTACACTGACAGGCTACATGAACCAGCAGCTGCCTGTCAAATCAGAACAGCCCTCAATCCATTCATGAACACAGATGTGTTTTGCTTGCTGGGAGTAAGTACTGTTCCCCCTTCCTGGTCTCCCCTCCTTTCCTTATGGTCAGTTGTGCTGGTGAAGGAACTGTGGAACCTTCTGGGAGACCCCTCACTGCCTCTCTATACAGAGAGAATACATGGGGAGGGAGGCAGTGCTACTATTCTTCCTCCAAATACTAACATAAAGGAGAGGGGAATTTCTCACCAGCTGATGCAGATATAGCAGTTTTCATTTACTGTGCATACAGATCACCAGATGGCCCAAATCTTCAAGCTTCAGTAGTATGTGATGGTAAGATGCATGTGACACTTTCAAACTCTGCACCTCCTATTGCTTTCTTGCCTCTCTTTATACTCACCTGTCCCCACAGACACTGTTGACTGGCCTCAGCAGGTTTTAAAATAGTACTAAGAGGGTGGCACAGGGTGGGGCAGGATTGTTTTGGTTTTGAAGTCAGAACTGCTTTTTGCCTGTGCAACTGATTTCACTTTTACCATACCAAATCTCGCAATAAAGGCTTAAAGTTTGGAAGGCAAAAGAGAAGAGAAACTGTCCCTGCCCCAGAAAAACTCTAAGGGTTTCCTTTCAGGGAAGAAGGACCTTGCATAGGTTGCTAAAATTAAGTGACAAAAGAACATATACTCTTATAGTGAGACCATCACAGAGCCTCTGGGCTGTCCTGGGAAACCGAGGGAGGGAGGAAAGGGGAGCCCAGACATAAAATGCTGTGCTTAATGACAACTGCATATTAGTATACACACAGTGTACATGAGAAACGAAGGAAAATAATGAGAATCTCTCCTGCATCAGAACCAACACACATATTCAAGGTACATTCTCTACAGGACAGTGGAGGTAAATAAACATACAGACACAGTGACAAAAACTCATCTTGATTCATCAACAGAAAAACTATGCTTGCCACTTTGCAAACAGAGTCTACTACAAAGTTACACAACTTTGGAAGACAATTTGGTACTAATAACGTATTTTATATTACCTAATCTCCATTTTGTCCACTTCATCTACATCTTCAATGTCAAAATGAGATTTCTTGTTGTAGCTACTGGGTCTTGTAACCTAATAAAAAGGAGGAAACTTTAACAGCTTGATCTGATACAAAAACATTCTGATGTAACTTTTAGAAAGCTTTGGAAGAGCACAGTATTTTACTACCAGCAGTGACTTCAGTCTTGATACTGAAAACATTCATGCAAGTGAGTAAATATGTTGACTAAACAGATTACTGACTATAAAGTGGTGGTTACACAATCATATCCAAGCATAAGCAGATACTCCATACATTTTTTACAGAGAAAGACCATCTTTAATATTACTACAGCACTTCAAGTTTACATTGACAACAGAAAAATACCATTGAAAGAGCACCACTTTCATTATCCATCTAGGGAAATAAAAGGTCAATTAATATTTGGGTTTTAAATACAGCTGTACAACAGATGCCCTGAGGCACTCTGCAGAGGGTGGGGGAGGAACCACAACCACCCTTAAAAACATTTTGCAGCATGCCCAATTAAAATTGGGAAGATCTTCCTGTCCTGATATCCTGGAAGTCAATTTAACCTGCCCATACAACAAATACCAAGCAGACCAATTGTCCAAGAGACCCTAGCCTGTGTTATGCATATCAGAATATAGAAGCAGCTGCACAGTTCACCAACCATATTTGCAAGACTGATTAACAGGAAAGCACAGGCAAAGAAAAAAGGAAAAAAGCATAGAGCATTAGAATAAAAAGTTTTTGGACAAACATTTATTAAAATTTGTTTTCTACCATGATTGTAAGAAGACTTTGATGGTTGTATTTTTGCATAGTGCGTCAGAAACTTAAGAAAAAGGCTACCCCACCCAGCTGTAACCACAGCAGGAACTGATCAAATGCAAGGGTGTATGATGATGTGTGGGTTCAGCTCTTGATTGCACACAGAAGCTGAACTTTATTGTAGGTTTGAATATGCTTGTGGCTTAATACTTCCCACCCACGAAAACTGGCATTTATTGTAAACTTGACTGTTTGGCTTTGTACTGTACATGAGACAAAAATGGCAATTAAGGGAGGAAATGATACAGTTGCTTAAGTGGAGAGGAACCAGAAAACAACCTGGCACAGGACACTCAGAGCCTTTTGTACATGTGTGTGTGCAGCAGGCAACATTTTCAAAGTGATACAAAAAACTAAAAGGTACTGCTAGCAGCACTGGAGACCAAATGCTCCAAATTAATGGAATCAAATGCACCTGGTAAGCCCAAGAGCATATTGGATTTAAATACAGCCTACAACTTCAGCAGTTGAACACAAATTTCCTCACCCTAGCCTTGAAAACACTTCACTGTTTCTGCAAAGTATCCTACAGGCCTGTAAATGACAGTTTCTACTACCACTGTGAAGCTGATGGTGTAATTTTTAGTAAGGAAGAAACCTTTTACACTTTCTTACTATCTTTAACACAGGAGTTGTTCCAAAAAGCTGTAGCATAAGTGTAACTTATGGTATGTCCCTTCTAAGTAAACACTTTCCAAGAATTTTACTGGAATCTGCATGTATGACATCTCTCTTTTTACCCATATGACTACTTAGTGTGCACATCAATACAGCTCAGGAGTGGTATTCCTAAAGAGATAGCTGTATGGAAATGGAGAAGAGGAAACTCCCAATCCACAGGGCTAAACTAGCTGACCCATAACATTGCACAAAAGGGGCACAACTCTGCTGTGTTGGTCCCTTTCATCTAGCAAAGCTGGCAAGCCATTTATCAGCTGCTCAGGTTTTTTTCAGCACATGCAAGTTTACAAACAGGTCCGCAGCACTTCCCTCTTGAGTTCCTGTAAGATGACCATTTTCCTGTAGCTGCACACACAGCTCCACACCACCCTGCAGCTGAAGCAGTGGTGAAAATGGCTCCTATCAGGTGCAAGTTTCACTCGCAGCACTCCTTAAATAAGCCCTTCTATTTCCCAAACCAACAATAAGCTGTCTTTCATTTAGAAAATTAAATCTGTGTGACTTTCTGATTGTAGAAAGGAAAGCACCCATTCACTATCTTTAACAGATCAGCTTCTTCCTTGGAGGCCTGGACAATCACAGTGCAAGCAGACTGCAGGAAAGCTGATGAAGCTGTTTAGAAGCAGAAAGCGACACCGCTGTCAACAGCATGAATTTCTCAGCTCCACAGGAATCGGAGCACTTCATTTGCATGCACCAGCCACAGGTCTGCCCACGTCTCATTAGTGAATGTATTTCCCAGTCATAGCAGTTCTACTGGACCTTGTTCCTTGAAGACGTTTAGCCTGATACGTACTAACTGCTCTCAAAATGACATAAATCTATGATGCCTCTGTCTGCACTAAGGGTATGTTTGTATTTCAGAGCTCTGGCTGATTCAGTCACTTCCCAAGCTGTGCTCTTACCAATACAGAATTCATTTTTCTCTGAGTTAGCAGAACAACTCGGGTATGAGCTTGAGTTCAGGTTTTGCTTTTGCTGGTACTTGCACGCAACCCAGCTCTCAAAATAAAGGCAAGCTAAGCAAGCCCCCAGCCCCCCGCTTCCAAACTCCAGCTGGAAGATGCTTTGTTTCTCTCCTTCCTCTCCCAGTATGGCACCACCTGCCAAGTTTAGTGTTTAAACACCAAACATTCGCTGTTTCTGCAGCACACAGAAGGCTGAGGAATCAGGTGAAGTTTTTGTGGCTTACAGTCTGAATTTCTAGATTACATTCTCATTAAAAAGTTCTCACTGACAGGCTCCTCCAGAACTGCCTGTGTTAAGAATAAGGAAGCCCATTTTAGTTTATTTACATATAGCATCACTCTTGTATCACTGCCAAAGACCACAGTTCTGGCCCAGGTGAGGGACTGAAATCCTGGGTAAACACACAGGCACCTCAGTGCAGTTTCAGCACTCATTCTCATGAGATCTCTGCCCCTCCAACTGTGCCCATGCAGCAACTCCATATATATGAGACTCATGGAGCCAGGAAGCAGGTACAAAAGCTCACTGCTAGCAAGGCAGTTACATCCTAGGATGAGACATGCTGGGCTGGCAGAGCAAAGATTACCTTAGATAGCTATCCTAGCCTACCCTCACGGCTTCCAGCCCTTCAGGCACTACAGAAAGGGCTCCTACCAATAAGCAACTTGCTAAATCTGTTTCTCATATCCAAACACATTACATCAACAAGAGCATGTTTCTGCTGGTATGACAGACTTTAGATTAGTCAGTACAGCTATAGGCTTCTAGGCAAAGATGATGGTTAGTAGAGGGAGAGGGAAGACAGCAATGTCAAGAATGACATGTGCACTTCCAGACCTGCACAGTGCAACAGCACTTGTATCCTCTCTCCCCTGCTCTCCTTCCTGATGTGGCTGTGTCCCAGAACTGATTCGAGAAACCACATCCCTAGGTGCCATCCTAATGCCAGCAACAATTTCTAATGCAAATGTGACCTGAATGATGCAAGCCATGTGAGCAGAAAGGGCTTTTCAATCTATGCCAACTGCACAGTGCTACTCTGGCTTTTTTTCATCAGCTTTGTTATACCAGATACTTTCTTGAGGTGTCTACTGAAATAGAACAGTCAAGCACAGACCAGGACTGTGATATCCAAGAGAAAAAGAGAATGATAGACATACTTTAGAAGACAGAATGAAAAGTTTCAAGAGAGATTTAAATTATAAACACATGCACATATATTATGGACACACCACAGTTAAAGCTACTCTTGCCAGAAAGAACCAAAATGAGTACTTTCATAGAAGTTAAACTTTATCTTAACTGGACTTGTTGAAAATGCTCTGTATTAAATAACGCTGTAGAGGTTTCACCCACTTGGAGAAAAGGCACTGGTATTGCAGCAGACTGGTAGACAGCCAGAACAACCAGTTCAAGTGTATTTTTCCTCTACAGTTTTCAGTATTCCTAAGGAGATAGCCTTCCTCCCATTGACTGGGAAAGACAGGGTGGAGCAACTATAAAAACACAGACTAAGAAAAAAAGTATAATTTCCCTGTGTGTGGTTTGTTCGGGTTTTTTTAACTCATTTTAAAATGTCCTTTTTTCAAAACTCTAGTGGAGCAAGTTGTGGTTAAGTGTAAATCCTGTTGCTCAGAACTGCACAGCTTGAAGCTTTTCCTACAGAGCACCTGAGGTGAAGCTGGATACTGCTCCTTCAGCAGACGGCCAGTCGGAGCCCAGGTACTTCTTTCCCCTGCACCACGCTTTGAAACAGTCTTCAAAGATGACAGCTGGCACAACATGGAGCAGGATGCTGTGCCAACTATCCACAGTATAGTATTTCAGCTTATCACCCATTCCTTTGAAATACCAACCTCAAAATAAAACACTTCATCAAAATGTGGATTGTTGGTCTTCTTTTTAACTTTAGTCTTTTTGGCTTCTGATCTGAATTAAGGAAACAAAATAAACAAAAAAAAAAGGTTAAGAAACAACATTAGTAGAAGTGTGATCCTAGAACAGAGCCACTGAGGCGGAAATAGCCATCCACTTGATTTATCTGATAAAACTGGAATGCCATGTGGCTCCAGCACAGCAAAGCACAGACACTTGCACACATTTAACTGAGAGATTTAATGCATTCCTGTTTCTCTAAAGTGGCAGTAATCACACTTTGTTATCCTATTTTAAACACAACTCCTTGAACCCTTATTCTATCACTTCCTTGACACAGCAGAATGTTTTATCTGTACAAAGCAACTGGCAAGAATGGGGCTGTGAGCAGCAACACTTGGAGGATGGTCTCAGTCTTGTTGTGACTCAAAAATTCCTCATACTCTAAAAACACAGGAGACAAAGACTAGCATAGTTATTTCTGTGATTTATATTTTATAATTCTCGTCTGAAAAATCAATCACTGCTTTTCAGTGACAATCAAAAAATCCACAGTGCTTTCTCTAGTAAGAATATTTTTATTGCTGTCTTACCATCCCTTTCCCTGCAGCACCAGCAGCACTTAGCCAGTATGGTGGTGAATTATTATGAGCAGTGCTGAGCAGAAGTCTCTATTTCTACTGTTCTGTAGGAGTGAGACGTGGCAGACCTCCTCCCAACCACTCAGCAGGCCTGACAAAGTTCAGCACTGCCCATTCATGCCCTACGGGCCGTGCCATCCGTCTGTGCCTGCCTGTGAGAACACAGACATTGACTGCTTGGTGCTGGGCTCAAGCCAGCCAATGCATTTCTCACAGGCCAGCCAACAGCTGTGTGATGGGTTCCAAATGTTATGAACCTATGCTTGATTTGTTCTCGCTACCTACAAGAGAAAAGCTGTGTGCTGTCCTGTGTCACCAATCTTACCCTACAGCTCTGCAGGCACAGATAAAACAGACACAGATGGAGAGGCACATCAGCCATGTGGAAAACTGACCTACTAATCATTTCATCCCAGAATCTATCATTCATTTCTCATGCACCAAAGCTGCTTAGATGGCTCGTGACTGCTTATATTCACTGGACAACTCTGTATTTCATAGAGGTCAAGTAAAGCTGGGTCTAATTCCCAGTGCAGCTACAGACTTCCTGTGTGACTTGAATGGGCCTGTCCACCAGTACACAGTATTTTTCTATCTATAATACAGGCACAGAAAGAGTTTTGGTCAGGAAGTCTGATGACTCTAAGTACAAATCACACAATAAACAGCAGCGTGTTTGTTGAAATTTTTATGCTTGGCATTGCATAACTGCAGCTGAATAAAGCAGCTTTCCTACTCTAAAATGAGAGGCACTGGAAAATCCAGAGAGGAGAATGATGTACAGATTAAGAATATCCCACTATTCCTAGGAGAAGCTGAGAGATAAGAGAGACTAATCTCCTCCAGGACACAGGACAGATTGCCAACCCCATCTCATCAGTCACACTTGCCAATCAGCCTCTTTACTGATAAACCCATCTGGGAGGGGACTGGGAAGCAGGATGTAGAGTGGTGATTAAGGCAGCACAATTATTGAGCAATTACAAAGCAGTGAATGGGAATAAGATGCATGCTGCTTGCTGGAGATAGGAGGCAAGCCTTCTCCCCCCACAAAAACCCAGATAGGAATAGGATAAGGCTATGCTCCTTATTCTGAAGGGAGTACATTATCAACAGTCATACATTATCCAGACTGGGGGGCATAGGGAAGCAGACAAAGGTAAATTTGTACATTCGAGGGCTCATCAATCAACCTCCTTACAGTTTCAGTAACAGCCACCCAGCCAGTCATTTGAGACTAGTCACAGGCTTAAAACAAAGTGTACAAGTCAAATACCCAAGCCCATCAATGGAGATAAGGCACAACACACCTAGACAAAGATGAAGAATACAGACAGGCTCAAAGACTCCTCTGCTTGCAAGGGAAATATTTGCCAAGAATGCTTCTTATTTATAGTATTTTCAATAAACTGTTGTAAAACATTATTAATTACCCATCCTACTAAATCTGATTCTTTGAGGTCACAGAAGAGCTGTTTTGTTTCTAAAATGACACAGACATAAAAGATGACTAGATAAGCAGAAACAAAACAGCGAAATCCAACAGCACAGGAATTTTTTATAACAGATGGGAAAATTGAATCCCAAATTTAAACTGAAGAGTATTATGCAGAATCTCATCACTAAAACCTCATTCCAAATTTTATCCATGCTATTATGTCTGCATATATCAAATCACAGGACTGTGCCATAGAAGGTTTTTGACATACACATTGATTTGTCACACCTTGAAAGTGAAGACACTCTAAATATTCACATGCAAACGTGCATACTCTGCAAGATGTTGATGTATTCACATTTCTCTTCCACCCTGCCCAAAATTAGGCAATAAATTTGCTCAAAAACTGGCCTCCAACTGTGAGGTGAGAAGATGCATAAATTAAGACTAACTGTAAATTATATACTCTGGGATATTCAAATTATTCAGAGATTATTCGGATCTTTACATAAATCAAAACTGAAACAAGTCTCAAATTACTTACTCTAGCATAATTCAGTAGCTCATACACACACCCCCCCAACATTTAATGCATTCTAGCAGTGTCTAAATACTCCCAGCTGTCCATCTGAGCAAGCAAATTTCTAATAGACAAAGGAAACAGAAACCATCCTTATAAAATGGAGGCTCTTGAATGTGCAATACTCGCCTGGAGGGTCCTGCTAAGGTAACGGTGGCATAGGGATCACATTGCCCATTCACAATGGGCAGCCCTTGGCACTCTAAAACTCTAGAAAAGAAGAAAATGAAAACAAATTAATTAAATGGAAAGAAACTGGAGTGAAAATTAAAGCAAAGCATTTTCATAGTTTTCATAATACTTTACATTAGGGAATTGAAATGTCACTAAGCAGAAACTTTTGATTTATAATTGAACTTGAAAATACATTTTGTTCTTAAATACTAACTTTAGTAGGGTCAAAATTACTGTTAAATTACTGAGAAACCTTAACTAAAAGTATTCTTATTATGCAAGCACAGCAACTTAAGGTTCATGAATTAGGAGTCTGCTGTCAAGATGGGAGCTGTCAGCACTTTAAAATTCTGTGACAACTTATTCACCAAAATACATAACCAGAATTTACTTCTGTAACAGAAGATTAAAAAAACCCCACACAGATCCCAGAAGCAGTTAAGTAATTTCTCAGAATAACATTCATGAAGACCTCAATGCTTTTGCAAAACTTGGCATGGGCTTATTGTAAAGGTGTGTTAATTACAGACCAGGAAACAATATGACACAGGCACCCTTCTCCATGTTCAGCAGTTCTGCACTCAAGTAGTAACAGAGACATTGGAAGGACAAAATGGAACAAGTTGGGTTCCATTTGTGCTGCACACAATGGTGGGAAAGCTGCACTTTCGCACTCTCATTTCAACATCTCTTTGGGGAAGAAAAAAAAACAGTAAGAAAAATCCCAACACAACTCCCCCCCAAAAGTGAAAAAATGTTGCATGTTTCAGAAGTTAAAACCTACTGAGGAATGCAGCACCAACTGGAAACAAAGACAGACAAGACAGTTTCCAGGACCCTCCCTTCTGCAACAAGTTCTGCTTCCAACAGGTAACCTGCTGGGCTCATGTATTTGCACAGTTTTAACTGGAAAATTTCACTGAAGACAAACTGTGACGCTCTCTGGGCAAGTGAGTCGTACTATCATTGCAGTGTGAAATACCATGCAAAATTCTGGGTGCTATAACATTACACGAAAACCAATATCCATTTTACTGTTTTCAGTGACAGTAACTTCGATGCAAAAGAATATTAAGATGATCAATAGAGAACACAACTCTAACAGTGCTCCATAATTTCATCTACAAGGCAAGTAATTTGGTAACATACAGTGTAGACTTTAAATACAGTTTAACTACAGGCCTATTAATACTTACTCTCCCTAAAGGGAGAAAAAAAGAGCAATATTATGCATCGATACAGGAATTATTTTTGTACCAGAGATGGTCCAATAGCTTCACACACAGGTAGCTGAAATGATACATTACATTCATAGCTGAACTGTCCTACCCATGGTCCCTCAGAATGAAGGTTAAGCTGTCTTTCAGTATAGACAGCCCCCAAAAATGCACTCACTCACAAGCTTCTCAATTGTACAGCCCTAACCTAGATGACTCCTCATTGCTAATTCACTAACACTAGTACAAAATTACGTTCTGTTTTCTGAATATGCAAGTGAAATCATAGATCAAAATCACAGAGAAAGTTAGGAAAAGCCTGGATTGCATAGGCCATGTGCTGCTTTTATTTCTGGACTTCTATTACTTCACTACAACTTTACTATCCACACAGTCAGAATTTAGAAGCCTCTGAGCCACTTAGTTTAGGCATATAACTGATATTGCAGAGTGCTACAAGACAGACAGTGAAATTCAAGCCACAAATTCTATCCCAGCACCAGCTGGAAATACATGGTGGAAGCTTCAGGAACCCTCAACATCAAGCAACACACACAACACATGATTTGGTTGCCTCGATGCAATGCATACAGGGCCATTTGAGATGACTGTTTCTTCCACCATCCCTTGCTGCTGCTCCAGAGAGGCAGGAGGTACCCATGAAACATGTAATTTGTCCGCTCCACCTCTCTGAGGCCTCATAAGTAGACCAGATGTCTGTTTTCAAGCAGCCAAGTCCTACTCCAAATTCACCCAGCCTACCTTACACAGAAAGTGTAGAATAAGCTTTTTTTTGCACATGTAATAATACAAATACTCAAAATCGTAAGGGAAAATGCCACTTTTTAAATCTAAAAAGGGCAGATGTGAACAGAAAGAGCATTATGGGAAACTTTACATTGTAGCCTTCTGACAGAGTATCTGTCAGTGCAGGAGGAAAAACCAGTAAGTACTAGCAGAAAGTTTTTATGGACAGGCAGGTGCAGCTTGATTTTCTTAAAAGTAAGGGACAGACTGCTTTTTTCCTTCCAGTGGTCTTTACACCAGTAGGACCATATTCACAGCAGAAACACTTTGCCAGTGAGCTACAGCAGGACTGCTGATAATTATTTTAGGATGGCAGATGTAGCTTGAACCTATTCCTATTTAACAGAACAATTGTACACCAAGTGTCAGTGTCAAACCAAACTCCCGTGTTCCAGTGCTTCCTTAAAGCAGCCTGGAAAGTTGCTTAAAATGAAATAGTAACTCAACGGCTTGATAGCAGTCAGGCAATTGTCTGCTGCTGATGAATGGCTTCCCAGCAAGCTCTCATCCATATGGGAAGAACTATGTGAAATTTAAACAGTCAGAGCATGTGGCCAGAGAGCACAACTCCTGTTTAAGTAAAAGCAGTTCTTTCAAGAGTATGCAGACAATAGAAAGTGATCCCAGAGAGCATAATCTACACTTGAGGACATAGAGAGATTGTAAATCACTACACAAACAAAACAGGGGAAAAAAAATCACAGATGAATTTGAATAATGGAAAGTGTGAACCTACCCCCCCACCAAAATGCTTACTCTAACTGTACATATATACAATGACAGGATCTAGTCTAATATTGCCACATAGAAGAATTAAAGGTTTTTCTTGTGAATAGCCCTCTGTTATCATATCAATCATCAGCAATGGTTAAAAAGGCAAGCAGTATCACCAGCTGGTTGGAGAGAACACAGCAAGGTACATCACTGGGTGCCTACGATTTGAATTGTGTGTGCTCTCCAGAACACATGGAGAAGAACAACAGATGGCTTCTAATCACTCATAGCTCTCCCAGGTCTGTACTCTCCAGCTCAGAAAACAGAAGTTATTCATCCACAAACAGCTTACAAAATCATGAATGGTGTGAAGAACATTTCCTCACAAAATAAGAATTATGGAACACACAATGAAATTGCCAGACAGAAGGTTTAAAAATAAACAAAAGGAAGTACTTTTTCTACACAATGAAACTGCAAAACTTATTGCCATGGGGTGTCATGGAGGCTGAAAGAATACATGGATTCAAACCAGCACTACAAGAACTCATGGCATATAGGTCTGTAGGCAGCTATTAAAGCTTAATGGTCCAGAAGCCTCCTTCAGCTCAGGAAATCCCAAATTGGTGATCAGGAATGGTGCAACACTGGAGCAATCACACCACTTGAAATATCACTCACCAGTGAATATCAGAAACAGTACTAGGCTAGACTAGAGGGGCATTTTGCACACTAGGTAAGTTGTTCTGTTCTCTGGGGAAAAAGCAAAAACAAAAGGAAAGAAAGAAAAGGAATGAAACAAAACACACAGATGTTCTTGTGTAGTCATGATGACTTAAGAGTAAGATGCTTCTTTGTGTGCAGCTGGAATTAGAAAAGCAAAAACAACCTTGAAAGAAACAAAATGTGAGAAAACAGGAAACAGACACCAACAGACTGTATCACAAGCCTTTC
Organism: Daphoenositta chrysoptera; assembly: GCA_013397915.1. NCBI lineage: Eukaryota > Metazoa > Chordata > Aves > Passeriformes > Daphoenositta > Daphoenositta chrysoptera. The sequence goes on along the minus strand of VZRO01000910.1, from coordinate 197,020 downwards.
AGGTAATTTAAAAGCAGTTATTGTTTAAGAATGTTGAAGAAATCAGGCAAAAGACTGAAGACTTAGGATTTTGAGGAAGGAAGGCTGTGTTTGGAGAAATGCTCATTCTGGTTCTTGTCTCTTACAAAGCATTATGAGGAGAAACAATAAAATTCAACAAAGCACAGGTCTGGTTGACTCATGTTAGAACACTCTCCTTAGCTACAGGATACTGTAATGTTAGGGCTGCTTTTGTTACAGCCATTTTCTTCAGTCATGGGAAAGTTGCTAAGTCAATTAACACTCCTCTCCCAGCCTGGTACCAAAACACTGGCTTTACTTGGAAAGCAGGAAAAGAGCTAGAAAAAAATGTCAGCTACTCAGAGACAACAAAATGGAATCTCAGTTCTGCCACATGGCCATCATGTTATTTAGACTGACAGCTCATATCAGGATTAGATGGAAAAAAAAAATGTGTAATAAAGGTATCATCTTGGGAAAGGGGGGCATAGAGGGAAGCAGTGAACAAAGCCAGTAAAAATAAAACGCCCTTGCTCTAGTCATCCGCAGAACTAACTTAACTTACATGTACTAGAATAATGAAAAAAAGCCTAGACAATCAAGATTATTCAAGAATTACAAGTCAACTCATCAGACCCCAGAGGAAAAAAAAATGTTTGGTGGCTGCCAGAATCTTTTCTACCCAACTGGTAATTTCTCACCATTAGCTGTCTGAAGCCCAGCTGGGGCAGAGTGAGCCACCCCTCACAGCCTGCCTGGCTGGGCAGAGCTAAGGTTAGAGCTGGGTCATATGAGAAAACTCTCAATGCAGCTGCCTCACTATATTTTGCTTGTGGTTTGTAAAATTAATAGGTTTCAAGAAACAAGGCAGTTCAGTTTTCAATGTGGTTCATGACCAAACCTTCAGAAGAGTAAATAAGCTATGGAAAATTCCCAGTGGGTAAGAGAAAACCTCAAAAACCCAAACATACCATAAGTATGCCCTTGTGCCTACAGAAGCTGAGAGGGTGGAAGGAGCAGAAGGTCTTGGAAAAAAGAAAGATTTTTTAACAAAGACTAAGTAGCTCATATCTGACAGCACAGGCATTTCCTCTGCCTCTGGGTTGCCAACTAAGCACTGTGGGCTGTAATCTCTGAGACAGCCTCTATACAAACATACTCAAATCCAGGCTTAACACAGGTGAGCAACATCAGAAGGATCCAAGCCCTAGGCATTCCATGCTCCTTCCCTGGGAGTGCAAAAAATTGTTTAAAAATTACAGGCTTTTTGATTAGTTCAAGATGCACATGTATCATCAGCCTCCTTGTGTGTCAGAATGGACAATCAAGGCAAAAACAGACAAAGAAACCAGAAGGGACATAGTTGTTCTTAAAACATGTATGTGTATTTACTGTTTTTCTAGAATAAATCACTTCCAGTCTACTGAGTCAGGCTCAGTTGTTTCCCCACTTTCAGCCTTGGGTAGGGACCAGCACACCATTCCCATTCTCTTTCTCAAAACAGACTCTTTTCTCACTGTGATTCCTCAAGAGAAAATAAATACATCATTTTTTCTATACAATTGTTTTCTATTGCTGAACCATGTATTTTAATTGCTTGGTTACTGGGATCAATATAGATACTTAGCAATTTTACTCATCTATCTCACCATTCCTCTATTTCCAGCCTCTGTTTGTTCCACCTCTATTTCATTTCTTTATCTTGCGACTTTGTTCCATCTCATATGCACATTTTTTTGGCAATACTCAGGTTCTGCTCTGCATCATTTTAAAGACAAGAGACTTCCTCCCTGCTTGCCCTAGTGATCTAACGATTACTTGAACACTCAGTACTTTGTGAGGTAAGCCTGACCAGACAAGTACCAACTTAAAAGCAAAGTTGTGGTAGATTTGTCAGAAGTGTCATCAAAACAATGCATCTTTGGCTTATGCTAAGTACTTGTTTGGTAAAGTACATTTCCCAGAGCTGGGTATATGACTTAGCTTCTTAAGTCTCTCTAGATCTCTCTTTTTTTTCCGTTCCCAGTTTTTCTTTTCTACTGACTAGAGTCATCTTGTAACATATGTACTATCCTGAGTACTTTGTCTTCCAGGGACATCAGAACACCTCTAAATAGTGTCTCCTTGTGACTGGGCTTCTCATGGCACATAAAATAAGGCCATTAACCTTTAACTTCATAATAGAGCAGTCCAGTCTTTTTGCCTAGTCTGACAGCAAAGAGGTAGTGTCCTTTCCTTGCAATGTTCAGTTCATTCCTGAATGTTCATTTCTTTAGGTGCAGCTTTGCACCACGAGCTAAGCTCCTTACTCATTCCCAGTGGTTTAAGAGCAACTTTGATGTAATCCTGCATGCTGGACTTTCATGTACACCTTGGCCAACCTCTCATCAGTGTGGGCACAACTTACGCCTTCCACTGCAACCAGGAATTATTACCAGGCCTCCTTCTTATTCCCTTTAATAAAACAGTTATATTAATGCATTTCAGAGGGGCTTTGTCTGAATTTAACTGCATTCACCACTAATAAGCAGAAAGGTGCTACGTCTAGCTCAGAAATTCCCTGAATCATAAATTTTCAGAGGCCAGTAGAGTGTGTCACTGTATGACTGCTCTCATCTTTCATCTCCTAGACAGGCTCAGAGTCAGCATCCTGGGCTGAGTCTGACCAAATGCTACATCTGAACTGCTGCTTGTGCACCTTCAGACAGGCCTTGCACTTCCTCTTCACTTCCACAAAGTAATCTACTGGATCTCCACCGAGGATTTAACATAAACACACAACCCTTTTTTGTCAAAAGGCTGACCAAGTGGCCAGTTTCTCCTGGAAAACGACAATTTTTACAGTTTATTTAATCCTGGTTTTAAATTCCACTCTGCCTTCATCATCAAAAATACTACAATTATTATGTCCCAACCTTCTCAAAATTTCTTTACCAGTCCAAACTCTGACTTTAACTTGCCCCTGTCCCCAGGGAATAAGGAGGCTAAGAATACTGAATCATGATATTGAATCAAATCCTTGTCCTCTGGATGATCATCTGAAGCCAAAGGATCATGCCCACTCCCAGTTAGTGAACACCAGTAAAAGAAGATTTCAAAAGTGCCTATAACTTGATTTTTCAAAGTGATCCATTTGTACCAATAGAAGATTTCCTACTATTCTTCTCACCTGAATGTTGTTTTGTACTAGGAACAGACCAGTTTCCCCTGATAGCAGTTCTCACATCCTGGGAATTGCCTGCAATGATGTGCCCTGGTTCACCTTCAAGTTATGTCCTGCACTGACACAAAATGCTACAGCAGTGTGTAGTGTCTGGTGACCACTGACCATGCCACCATGGTAGAATGAACCAGGAAAAGGAAAGGATGGAACAATGTCCAAGTAGATATAGCCATACTGAACAAAATACAGCAATATTTACTTTATCATCATGATTTTTCAAGACATTTTCCCATTACATTATTTCATCTCTCCAAGAAACCTGAAACCAGAGTCTTTACCCAATCCTCATCCACACTGCTGCTCTCCAGCCTATCCTCCCACCACTTTTACTGCCCCTCCAGGAAAACCACTCTCCTTGAGGAACTCCAACAGTACCCTATTTTCTCTGGATAATACCCTCCTCCTTCTGAGTTTATTTTGGTGAACAAACAAGTTCTGGCTTACAAGCAAAAATAAACACTTGCTATCTCCTTAACATTTGAGAGGATTAACAGTTAACTGGAGCTACTTTTCCCCCCTTCATGTAGCAACTCATTCTGCCACAAAGGTCTGTGGCACTATATGAAATCTTGCCCCATTCACACAAATGGCACTTCACCTGGACCAGCAATTTACTCAATGTGTATTCCCTTAGAATAAAGACTGTACAGCATTTAAGGCATTGGCTCTGAAACATTTATATACAAAATATACTATACACTCAAAACTACTCTCATTTTGATAGGCCTTGAGGACATCAGAGGAATAGACTGTGCAGGCAACTATTTTGGTTTTTTCCCCCTTTAGAATACCCCCCAAAGCCTCTATGGCAAAAGCACAACAGAAACCTTGAAACTGAGATTACAGCTACAACCCCATGTAAGCACTACTTTTTCTTCCCCATTTCCAGTTCAGCTGAAAACAGTCATAGTCCAGCAAACTATTTGAACATCTTCTTAAACACATGTTATCCTGGATGGATTCCTTCTGAAGCTGACCTACAAGAGTTTTTACAGCTTCATGCAGTATGCAGATCAGCTTTTGGTCTGAAGTGGAAAGCTCTGTATGAGCAAAATTTCTGTCACACACGCGATTTTTGTTAACACAAGGTTGTCAATGGTGATTTCCTTCTGAGAGAGCAAAGGAAGAGGAATTGACTGCTAGTGTCTGGGTTCGAGCAAAAATTTCTTTCCCAGGTATTTTGCTGAGGATAGTTTATAGCAAAACAGGGACAAATATTCATACAAAGCCAACAAGTAACATATAGAAAGCAAGTGAAAACTAATGAGCACAGCCCCTACTTCCCCATTCTAAACCAAATCCTATTACAAATATTACAGTAAAACTACAACCAATGCAAAAAACCCTACCTCATTAAATATAAGGAAGAAATACTGTCAACACATATGCATCCCTAAAACCAGCATCACTTCAAATAAAGAATACACTGCAAACTTCTCATGTCACTAAAAACCTACACATTTCTTAGAAGTTTAGAAACAGACTTTTTTTCTGCTATTAATATGGGAGCTGTCCTCCATAGTAGGGTTCAAAACATCCCATTTGCTTCACAATATCTGCTCAAGAAAGACCTTTAAAAGCACACACTCACAGAGTACCATCTGTACTCTGTACTAAAGAGAGCAGACTAAAAAGTGTGTGTCAGCCATCCTGTTCTCGCAAGACGAGGAGTTAATCCATTAGTAGTTAAGCCAGTTTATGAGCCAGTTACAGAAGAGTTGCAAGCTTCCTAAAAGCCTCTTCAGATATGTCAATATTAAAAAATGGTTAAATTATCCTTTATGTCCGTGCCCTGAGGCTTTAAGCAGAGACAGAAGCTCACTGAAATTTTGAACCACACTGATTTAGTGACTATTCCTGGCACTGACATCATCATTTCCTTCTGCCTTGGTCTCAGACTGGCAACCCCAGCTATTAACATGGAACAAGAGCTTAACGACAGGAGAGAAAAGAGAAAGGCTAAGCAAGGAGAAGTTATTTCTAGTACATGCTGATATTCAGAGAAGACAAAAGACTCAAAAGTTAAAGCAAAGCAAATAGTATATGAAAATTAAAATAGAATAGCAAAACAAAAGAAGAGGTACAATCAGGAAAGAATAAGTGTGCTTAATGATGGTACTACATTGATTCTTGTAGGGGCAAGTGAAGAAATTTGAATTTCATGCAGTATGGCAGGAAGCCAAGGAATGGGTCAACACATCAAGGCAGTTGCAGAAGCACTCAGGTTAAAGCAGCACGGTAGGAAATGCAAGAGGAGTGAAGCACAAAACAGCAACAATTACAATACACAGCAAATGATTAGAGCCCAGCCAGCAGCTTTAGCTGAGCCGACTGTGGCCTGTGGCAATCCTAAATGGAAGCCATGAGATCCTGTCTGTGCAGGCTGATAAGGAAAGAAAGAAGACGAAAAGGCACCTCGGGAGTCAGAGGCAGAAAGGCTGTTAAGGCTAAATAATGAAGCCACTCTATGACACAAAAATCTCCCATGTCATTTTTATTTGCTTGGAAATGTACATGGGTCTGTGTTCTGTATGGGATATACAGGTTTTATGGAAAGAAAACTGCAGTGAGATCTGACTTGAGAGCTGTCCAAGTTTAACCTGCTCCCAGGAAGGAGCTGCAGGCACACAGCACAATCCCTCCTGTCACTGTGTACATGCATGAGCACACAAGCAAACAAAACAAGCTGCACAAACGTGTCCTGACTTTTCCCCTCCACCAGCCAGTGGAGGCCAGAAGCATCTACAACTATTCGAAGTTTGACACCCATATGACAAGAAGGAAGACAAACTGAAGAAGCTATTGAAATGACTGACATTCATCCCTAGGACAGAGTGTGATACATGGCAGAGCAAAAGTTACCAAGAAATCACCCAAAAGCTTTTGAGCCTACTGGCAGGAATCTGATTATGAAGTAAGTAAAAAGATAAAGAAAAGGTTAAAAGCAGAAGCTTTCAAGAACTTATGACAGAGAGAAGGAAATAAGGCACCCTGGTGGGGAGTGGGTAGGTGTGGGTATGTGAGAGTGGGGGTATTCAACTCTAAGAAACAAAAGAGCTGAACAGAAGCAGTTCATCCTAGGGCTTTCCCACCTAGCTGGTGACCAAGTGTTTCCTCCCAAGTGCTGAGTATGGTCAAGTCAAACAGATATCCCAGGTTGGCCATAGACAGTAATATTTTAAATAAAATTTTAGACATGCTGTTAAGTGACCTGAACTGACAGACACCCGGAACAACTGGGATAACATGAAGCACAGCAAATTGGAAAAGAGCATCTAAATGCCATAATCTAAATACCATGACACATTTGAAACACAGGGCCCAACAGCCCAGAACTCCTGGGCCAAGAGAATGCATCAGCTGAGATTCATCTTTTGGGTGATGGGGGATGCACACAGGAAGGGAAGAAAAGGGAATGAGATGGTTTAATGAAAGCCATAGCACCAGTGGAATGTAAACCCAGACAGCTTCTTCTCATCCCTACCCAATCCAAGTATAATGATTTCTCTACTAAATAAATTCTCGAATACTCTTCTGCATAGATTTCCACATCATATATTTAATTAGATGTAGGAACAAATATACCTTTCTAAATGAAAGCAAAACAAAAATAGGTTGCCATTTATAAAGAAAAGAAGTAATTATTTGTGGAACTAGAAAGCAATCAAAGGTGCCTTCAAACACTTCCCAGAGGCTACAGTCTTCTGTAATGAGAATGCCTTGGCACACCTGAGGTAAGCAGAACCTTTATTGCTTAAAAAAACTCAACTTGAAACAACTCAGAACAACTTTTGATTACATTTATGTGAATAATCAGACAATCTGGGATCTTGATTAACAATAGCTATTATTAAAGGGCAGTGATCTTTGCTACACTTGGCAATACTTTCATTAAGGAATTCAAATTAAGTTGATTCATCAGCCCTGCTGAGACCTGATGGCAGTTATGTTGCCAACTAAGTTCCAAAGTAATGCTGATACACTGAATTTGTTTTGATAAGAGAACTGGGCTAAGGTTATACAAATTGTGTCACAGTGAACATAAAAATGCTCTCCAACTAGAATTCACAAAATAATATTAATAAACTTGATTCTGTCAGGATTTACATATCTAAAAAGATGTTAATGTATCTCATTGCAATGACAGACAATGAAGTAATCAAACACAGGAGGCAAAAAATAAAAAGGACACAGTATTTAACACTGAAATCACAGCATTATATCCTCAAAAACTGCCCTTTATTTATAAAAAACCCCAACCGAAACCGAACCCAAACCAGAAACATTCAGTTTAAATCAGATACACCAAGTCTGTTCTACTTCTCGCCTTTCACAGAGTCTACTTTAGAAAACCAAATAGCAACATATAGATCAAGCTTGTTAAGTTTCATTTACCTACATTTTTACACTGATGCAGATAGAGCTATTCATAGAATGGTTTGAGTTGGAAGGGACCTCAAAGATCATGAAGTTCCAACTCCCCTGCAGTGGGCAAGGACACCAAGTTGCTCAAAGACCCATTGAAGGCATCAAAAGGCACATTTTGTAATACACTTTCCTATGAAATTAACTGTGACTCGGCAAAAGGAGAGATCAAACAGGATTCATAAACCATTTATTTCAAAAACAGCTGTCACAGGATGGTGACTTGCATAATTTGATCATTCCTCTGGTCCTACAAGGAGATGTGCAATAGTGTTCTGTGAATGTAATACAGAAATTCCACAAAGGATGTTTTGTGGCCTCTCTGTGGCAACACCAAAGAAAGTAGGTCCTGCAGACAAAATCTTCCATTAGCAGTGAAACTTCTTTAATAAAGCATCATTCTCTGCAATACCAAAACTGTAAAGCACCAGACTCTCCACATTTTTAAGACATCAGGAAAATACCTGCGACTCAGTAGTAGCACTGCCTGCTACTGAGTCATCACAGAGCAAAACCCAGAAGGTGCCTGGAAAGGAAGCCACAGACTTCTACTGGAAGACAAAATCCCTTTAGCCTGTTTGATGGGAAAAAGCACCAGTCACGATTACCTGCACAACAAAAGCACATACAAATGGTAAACCTGGTAGCCCCTACCAGGAGCAAAGCATTACAGAAATTGCAAACAATTTCCCCTGGCACACTGTCCCATTTTACTTTCTAGTCTGAAAGGTCAGTCATGTCATAGGTTTAGCTAAAATCTATGATATCCCATCCAAAGAAGAATCGGCTTCACTAAGTGGTGGATATACCATTGCTTGTACAGCACTAAGTTTCTAGAGATTAAAAGCAATGTAAAGTGCTCTTTATTAAAGTTTTTAGTGGCTTGTCACTTCAGATCATCTTATGGAAAAACAAGATGCAAATTAGGGCATAGTCAGATAGGCATGCTGGTATAACCAGCTGTAAGTAGTAGCCCACATCAGCTTTTTAATTCCAGTTATTGCACAAACACTTCATACTCATGTTACGTCTACCCTCATAATTTGGGACCAAAAGGGATCTTTGGGATCATGTAGTCTGGTCTCTTTCAAGACAGTGGTGAAAGCTCTCACCTAGTAAAGTTGTGCAACAAATTCATAATGCCTACTTCATTTTGAGAGCGTATTTCTTAAAAGGAATTGAGGCTTAACTCAAAGGAATAACTATTAAAATATCCTTACAATGTTCTATGTGGAATTGTTTGCTGATTAATGATCATGACAAAAACAAACAAACAGACCCCCCACCCCAACGGTTTTATTACTTGTTTCCAACTAGCCTTGAGCTTCCAAACATTGGTTATCACTTATGGTAGGAATAAGTAACCATAAGTTCAGAAGGATTCTCTTCTAAATATTGTGCATACTAAGATTTCACAGAATCAGCTAGATTGGAAAAGACCTCTGAGATCAAGTCCAACTTATGACCTAACGCCACCTTGTCAACTAGACCATGGCATTGAGTGCCACATCTGGTCTTTTCTTAAACACTTCCAGGGACAGTGACTCTGCCATCTCCCTTGGCAGCCCATTCCAACACCCAATCATCCTTTCTGTCAGGAACTTCTTCCTAATGTCCAGCCTAACCTTTCTCTGCCACAGCTTAAGACTTTGTCATCTTGTCCTGTTGCTGGTTGTCTGGGAGAAGAGGCCGACCCCCACCTGGCTACAGCCTCCTTCCAGGTGGTTGTAGAGAGTGGTAAGGTCTCCCCTGAGCCTCCTTTTCTCCAGGCTAAACAACCCCAGCTCCCTCAGTTGCTCTTCATAAGACATGCACTCCCAGCCCCTTCACCAGCTCTGTTGCCCTTCTCTGGACATACTCCAGCACCTCAAGGTCCTTCCTAAACTGAGGAGCACAGAACTGGACACAGTACTCAAGGTGTGGCCTATACCGCCGGATTCGGCCCGTCGATCTGGCCTGTCCAGGTCCCTCTGCATAGCCCTCCTACCCTCCAGAAGATCAACACTCCCCCTCAGCTTGGTGTCAGCAAAGCTTTCCTTGCATACCCTCCAGACTCACTGTAAGATTGTCTAAAGATACATTTATCAGCTCTTCTAGTCTTCCTGTAGCTCTTCCATGAACTCTTCTGAGTTTAACAGCATCCTTTTCAGCCCAGTCTCCTAAAGATAGAGGCTTAAGAGAAAATGCTTTCTGTCTGTATTTGTCAATCAATCTCCTGCTGATAATTTTTTTAAATCAGTTGGCATTTTCCACAAAATTTGAATAAGTGGTAGAGATTTCAAAAGTTCTACTTTCCACTTCTACTAATTTTATTAAACTCAGAGGCAATACAGAGAAGAAAGCAGCCCTGGATGTCCCTAAGGAGGAAAGGGCTGCAAACAGCAGTTCTCAGCAGCTTTTGACTGAACAGCACATAAATAGTGAGAGTCACTGTGCCACCTTTACAAACATGATGTTTGGGCTGGTGGGGCATAAAACAGTACAATACAGCAGTGACTGTCAAACAACTGAAAGGGTAAAACCATATGCAGTGAGTACATCTGCAGCTGTATACAGTCTAGCTGAACTGTTCCCTCTGTTTGAAGCTTGCATGAAATTATTACAAAACCATCAGCTTGGAAACAAGTCAACTGTAAAATAAGTTGAAACTAATTGTAGACACTACTGCCTCCAAAAGCACAGCCTCCTTGACAATTTGTCTTTACTGCAGTTTCAGAATATTTCCCTTTTCTCTTAGTATTTATGAGATTGAAACAATTAGAGAAACTAGCAACCTACCTTGTAGGGTGGAAAGGAGTGGGACAGTGAAAATGACAGGTCTCAAAGTGCTATTAAATTTAAAATGTGTATTGAAAGATTTTTAATCTGACTCACAAGTGCTTTTTATGCTACAAATATATAACTGGCAACATAGATGAATTTTTCCACTCTTTTTAACTCTTACTGAAATTTCCAGAAAATGGCATCAAAGGTTTACACCAAGACAGACAAGTAGGGGGACATACAGTAGATACCAGGTGATTTTAGCACTGTGGACTCTGGAAAGTACTCAGTTACAGCACATAATTAGTTGCATTCTCAGTACAATAATGTACCCAGAAGCATGAACATGATTACTAGCTCATCCAGATGGAGTAGGGCAAGAGATGCTTTCTCATTATTGCCACATCCACTGTAAGACTTCTTGCAATAACTTCCTCTCAACAAGTCCTTCTGTGAACAATAAAGTTAATGACAAGTGTTTCCTAGGCATTATGTCCCATGTCTCTACTCTCCTTACATCTGAAAAAAAAAAACAAAACCCCAACCAACCAACCAACCAAAAAAAAAACCACAGAAAAAAGACCAACAAAAAAAGAAATCACCCAGCCTCAACACTTGGGGCCCTGCAACTTCCTCTTTACCCTCCAGCTTCCCCTATTTCTATCCTACCTTGATGTCTGTCCCTAGTTCCGTTCTGCTACCTAAATATCATACTGTAAAGTGTTGCTCTTGGAGCAACAGATAAAAATTTGCAGACAAGTGTGGTTTGTAATTTGTGCCCTATCACACTGCTCCTTTACAAACTTCTCCAGCACTGGTTTTGGATGGTGCCTGCCACAGAAGCTGTAGAAATCCCAGAAGTCATTCAGAATGAAATAGGGTACAAGTTCACGCTTGTATTATGCTAAATACTGTGTACTCCAAAGAACCTTTTGATACAGGTCGTGTTGCAAGACAGGTAGCTGGTTTTTCCTAGGGCCCTACCTCAAATGTAATTGAACTGCTCCAGCAGATCATCTTAAAGGACATCAGTGAAGTAAAAACCACAGACATTTGGGGCACTGACAGCCTATCAAAGGTGCTAACAATTCACAGTTCTCAAAATCCATGTACCTTTTACAAACATGGATACTACAGGAATGTTCTCTAATGCCCCCAAAGCACCCTAACACTGTGACCTCAAGCACATTTAGAAATTAAATCATTTACCATAAGGATTTACACTTGAATAATTTGCCTCCATTTATAATCCCAGTCTATGCCTATTCTGTGTAAAACAGGAAGTACTGTCACATTATTTACACAGCAGCATTTACTGCTGAAACAGAATGACTTAAGACTTGCATTTCAGTCTTTAATTACAAACTGAGTTTTATACCTATTTCAGAGAGTTGTATGATGACTATTCAGTCTCAAAATGGTGAGCACTTTAAAACATGTTCTGCTGGAGGAGGGTCTAATTGAAGTTGCTGTTGATTGAGATTACAGATAAAATGACACTCACATGTGATTTGCATAAACAAAGAATTTCATTAACAGAGGAGAAGCACTGAAGAAACACTGAATAAAAAAACAAAGAAGCATGAAACAAACTTCATTTAGTGGGAAACAGCAGTAGCAAAAGATAGTATTTCTACATATCAGAGGTTTAATGGAGAGCAAGCAGTTGAAACTTGATTTAGGCTACAAAACAGTCAACAGAGGCTATGGTGGGGATGGAGAAGCACAGCAAAGGCAGTGTAAACTCAGTGTTACGAGAGCTCGGAGAAAAGAAGAAGAAATTGATGCACCATGTTAAAGCCTTATAAAGATACATATCTGTTCTCTCTTCCCCTCTGTATTCCCAAAACCCACAGCACTGCAGCATTTCATGATTAAAGTACCAGATACTATGTGATTTAACCTCTGAGCACCTTCCCCTCATCAGTTTGTTATGAAACCCATACAAGATTAAAAGCATGATCAAGATGCAATCCTGCAGGAAAAGGCACAGCTTGATGCAGGGCGTGCTCTCTAGAAAAAGGAGATTGTAACACATTTAATGGATGCATGAGTTTATTCAAAATGAAGCCACAAAACCACTTTATGCCTTCATTAGCATTTCCTCCCAGGAGCAAACAGAAGTTGAAATTTTTCAAAATACTGTGCGTTCACCTGATTGATGCATATATTAAACTGGCCTTCTTGTAGTTAGCAATACCTTTTTTCCCCCTAATTCATGCAGGTCATATTTGAGGCAGGAAAATAAGCTTAATTTGACACTGAAGTGAGTTCAAAGCTGGCTGTATGTCTCTGCAGCAGAGTAGGAACTTCTCTAAAGCAACGCAAATGTATGTTCTCTAAACTGGATGCAGCAAACCCAAGAGGGCTGGGTGGCTCATGGACCCATTCTGGATTGCAAAGAGCACCGAGAGCAGGAACATCTCAGGAAAAGCAGCCACTGCCAGCTCTGGCCTCAGGCTATCTCCACACTCAACAGGAGCTGCAGCCTTGCAGCACACCAACATACCACCAGTGCCTGAGACTGAGCACTACTGCCTCACAAAGCAACAAAACATTGCCTCCATGAAGAAACTGCTTCCTGCTGACACTTTCGTGGAACACCAACTCCATTTTGGAAAAGGAAAATACTGTATATGGCACACCACACAAAAGAGAGGAGCAAACCCTGCTCTACACCACTGACAAGCAACTAGACTTCACCACCACCTGTTAAAGAAAACCAAATTACTATAAGAGATTTAAGAAATGTCATCAAGCTGATGAGTCCAAGTGTTTCTGCATTAAAAGTGAATTCAGAAAAACAAACCAACAAACAAAACCCTCCCAGTAAAACAGCAGGGAAAAGTATTATCTAAAACTTCGCTGGTTACTCTGCCTGCACTCCTGCTTTCTGCTCTTAACAGAACAAAATTTGCTCTTCAGCATCAGTAGGTAAATACATGCATTTCCAAGCTTTCTCTTTAATCCAACCCTTTAGACAAATTCTTTACCAATTCCTGGTATTTGATTAAGATAGCTATGTACTAGAAAGTAAACTAGCTCCAACCTAAATGAGAAAAGCAGGAAACAAGCTAGTTAGTAAAGGGACATTCTCAGATGACTCAAAGATGATGCCTATATGATTTAATTTTACACAAATGCATTTAAGCATGTTCCATAATTGAAGGACTAGCTACATTCCTGTAGTTTTTCAAGGTGTCTCCACATGCAATCAGAGGAGAAAACAGCAAGCCTGCACCAGACAAGATGGGATCACGTTTTCCTCTTAGGCTTTATGTTAGGATCTAGACTGCAGACCCAAAAGCAGGAATGGCCATTATCTCAGCCCTTCCAACCAGACTTGATATGTGTAACTTTGGCTTTCATGAGTTGTGACAAACAAAACAGAAGGGCTGAGCCTCTGAAATTTTCCTTAAATTTTACCTTAACCTTAGAAACATTGTATTGCATAAGAGATTTTTAAACAGTTACATAAAGTCAATCTGATTTTGGGGCAGTGGTTGTCAACCAGTGAGCAGCAATGCTCATGGACAAGGAAATTCAGATCTATAATGTGAACAATATCAGAGAGGAAGGTCAGATGCTGCTCCCTGCATGCTCTGTACTCTATTTACATGGCAGGGAAGGCAGGGGAACCATCACCAAGTCCCAGGACTCCCAGCCCTAGGCAGAGACCTTCTGCCTTAACCACACCTGACAAGTGAAACCTTCTTCCTTACCTCCCTCTTCTTCTTCAGAAGGCTCTTAAAGCCCATAGATCAGTCACTGTTCTTTTAATAATCCCTGAAGCACTTATCTTAGGGATGTCATACCTACTTACTGTCTTTTCCTACTTGCTCTTGTAAACTGCCCATTCAACTTTGTTCCTCATGGTTAGAATATATCTTGTAGAGCCCTCGAGAGAGCTGCACAGTATTTAATTCATAAATTAATGCAGAGCAGCCATGTCTTCCACACCAGAGCTACAACAGCTTCATTTACCAAATAAAATTTCAGCACTGATAATGTATTTGTAGACTTATGAATTGTTTACTGGAAAACTGTGTTACTCCATATGAAAGAAAACAGTGGCCTCTGAAGCACATACGTTGTTATTTAACTATATAGATTTACTGGGTGGGAGAATAAAAGAAGCAGGGGGGAGGAGGGGCGAGCTCTCCAAAGCAGATGTTTCCAAGTTTTTTTAAAACTAAGAGACAAGACATAAGACAACACTTGAAGGAGCAGCTGGGGACACTGAATAAATACAGACATTTAAATGTGACTAATTACATACACATGCTGGAATTCTCAAAGGATGATCAGGGAGCCAGGCTCCCAGCTCACTCTGACTTTCAACAGGAGTTCAGTGGCCTGTTCCTTCAGGCATGCTGCAAGATGTCATCCTGCTAAATACAGAACACTGCTTCTAAATGTTGCCTCTAGTAGTTTAACCACAGCAAATCCTACAGAACGCTACAGAGTTATCTACAGGAGCCCTCTTCTTTATTAAAAAAGTGCAAATACATGTACCTGCTTTTCCTTGCCTGTGTGGCTCTGACAGATGAGACATAGCTGTCTGGACAGCCCAGAGGCCTTAAAGCCTCTAGGGAACCACCTTTCTGTGCTAAACATAAATACGTTGCCCAAACACTGCTCTAGCAACGGTGGGGAAAGGTTTACAAAAACTCTAGGGATCCTTTCTGAGTACTTCAGTTGTAAAGCAGGAAAAGTTTCTGTATATGGGAAGTGGTGGCGCACAAAAAATTTAGGGAGAAATAGATACCATTGATTTTCAGATGTATTCATGTAATATGGCTAGACACACACTGTTCATGACTTAATTCAAACACTTCCACCCAGCATGGCTGCAGAAAGAGAACCTTTCCCTGGTCATTTTCCTTCCTCTGCATTACAGAAAAAGGAAAGTGCAGTTTCTAGGATACACAGGATTAAAACCTGTTTCAGCTTAAAAAGCATGAGGGGAAAAAAAATAAAATACAACATTTCTCAAGCAGCTGCCAGAAGCTGTGTGTCAGCACAAAGGGGTGTGTATGGACACAAGGAGCTGGAAGCATGGGAAAGTCTTGACCATTTCTTTCCATGGCCTTAAAAATGCTCTTTAAAATGTTCATTGAATTACAGACAGATTTGTGCCAGGTGACAAACAGGAGATGGCCTTCGCAGCCAGTGGAAGGTGAGGCCAGATTTTCATAGTCACAACAAGCAGTAGCTGACTGTGCAGAGGGCCAGGAAGGCTGTGGCTGTAAAGTGTGGAGGAACACAGTGCAAGACCTTTTGTGAGTGAAAGACAGAAAGGGGAAAAGCCAGAACTATTTAGTAAGACTTTCTTTTTCCCAACACTCAAGGTGACTCACTACACAGCACAACAGTATTTAGTACAAATGCAGCTACAGGAAGGTACCAGACCACAAAGTCCATGCATGCTGTTTTTTATCTGACACACTTGGGCAAGGGTCTGTGGTCAGCAAGCTGTAGGTCTGCTCTCTCTGTATGGTGTGAACATACACATCAAGAGCCTGCATCCCAACTCCTGTAACTGGGATACCAGAGACTCATGGGGACCAGTCACAAGGACCATCAGGTTTTGCACCAGCTCCCACAGAGGGAGCCCACAAGCAGCAAACTGCTCCCAGAAAGAGCATCCAAAGTGAGAGTTGTGGTTCTCACAGAGTATGACAGAAGTTGCCAGAGGACACAAAGCAGTGCGAGTGCGGTGCCTACATCTGTACTGTCAATCTAACTTTTTAATCCACTAAGGCTTCTCCTTTTAATCTCTTTTGCGGGGATTCAGTCCAGGAGATTGTGCTGTAGCAGCTGGCTGAGACTAGGGCCTCTGATGAAGCACAACAGCTTAGTGGTTTAAGACTAAATGAAAGTATTGAATGCTTCCTAAGGAGAAGCTATTAGGTAACAGTTTTTGAACTGAATTTTTTTGCTTCCTCTGCAGGGGCTAAGGAAGCACTTGCCTTTTGCATTTTTTAATAATCTACTACCTAATGTTCAAGAGCTCAGCACTTAAATATTTTAATTTGCTCTTCCATTCAGATGAATTTTTCCATCCATTCATTCTGCTGACTGTTCACAGCGTGCTCCACGGGACTGCAGGCTGGCTCAGCCCCAGCTGCTTTCCAGGCTTTCTGGAATGCAGAGGTGGCAGCAATGTGAACAGGCTCAGAGGGCACTCTGATAAAGACCTATAGGTAGGATCATATTTTCTGGAGAAGTAAAAAAGTTTCCTAATTAGGCCAACTCTTCATTTAGCCTACATACGTAGTCTTTGAAAACAAGCACTATTCTGAGGCTTAAAAAGCAAGTGTCTCTAAGGTATTTTTAAACAGCTGCCCACTGGATGCAGCTTTTGTTCTCCTTGCAAACCTGAACTGTTCAACCAGTTATATCTATGAGGTCATTTGCAGGGTATTGTTTATCTTTGTAGCTAAATGCTTCATTAAAAAAACCCTAAATATGTTTTTTTTAAATCAATGTCAAGGAAGTCCACAAGACAAGCATTCCTCAGAAGATTCCTCAGAACAAGTCAGTTTTTAAGATGAAGTAATTCTACAGTCTTGCTCACGTTTTTACAGCCTTGTCTTATTTGCTCACAATTATATTCACTAGATGTTCACAAGAAAATCAGTTATTTTCACAATACTCTATTGGAAGCTGCACTTCCCATAAACACCTTGTCTCTGTTTTTCACTCATGACCTACTTCTAATGAAGGTTCTGCCTCTCCTGCCTCTGCTTCTCTCCTCACTCGCAAATTCCAGCTACTCAGTACCTGAGCACTACTTAATTACCACACTCTTTTCTTACATGCTGAAGCATTAGAACCAAGATATCTATGAACAAACCTGCAAGAGGTTTCAGATCACGTGGAAAAACGTTAAGAGCTGCAGTTTGCTGTAGACCTTCCTGAAGCAAGCAGTGTGGCATGAAGAAAATGCTGGACTACATTTTGAAGGGCTTTTTTTTCCCCCCCGATGTAATCATTCTCCTTCATCATTTCCTTCTTCTTTCTCGCACCTAAGACACATTGCCTGCACCAACAGAACTACATATTCTAGAAACATTCTTCTTTCCCAATTTTCTTACTTGAACTGCTAAACTCTGCTCTCACCACTCAAATAACAAATAAACATGGAAACTAGACAAAGCCAGGGTCAGATACCAAAAAAAAGGTGGCAGTGGGAAAAGATCGTCTCAGCCGACAAAAGCTTGCTTGAGCTCTGATTCTCAAATTTTGTTTCTAAGAGACCTGGGCTCATTATGATTCAGTGGTTAGAACCTCATGATTTTTCTACACATTGCAGCTAATACACTGAACAATACCTAGCAAATCATGGTTACAGAATACTTCGCAAGCCAATCCAAGTCTTTTCCTCTGCACTGTAGAAAGTTAATGGAATAGTCTCCAAACCAAGCATATATAAGCAAAAATTTGAATAAGAATGTAAAAGCTGTCTGGCCAAACGAATAGAAATCTAGAAAAATCACACTGTTAAAGTAGTGCCTTACTGCTATTCATGAAGCAAGAAGCTGCATATATTACATATGAAGGACCTTTTCAGACACCTATTTCTAGCATTTCAGAAAGTTCACTGAAAAATCCATTGGCACTGTAATGCTACCAGGTCCCACTTAACTGAAGACAAAAGCTTTAAAAGACAGCTGGCTGTGGTATGACACACTCTCTCAGAATAAAACAAAGAGAGGCAAACACTTCTGGAGGTCCTTCAGTATACCACCTAACTATTCAAAACAGACAAGAGAGGAAGGGTGTTTCAGTTCATCAATGCTTGCAGAGTCACGGACATCACAGGGTCTCAACCCACAATTAGGGCTCAAAGGATATGGACAGAGGGCTCTGTGGCTGTATCATGTCTAAGGAGTGCAGTAGACATTTTCAGAAAGGCCAAAGCAAAAAAAACCCACAACATGGTAATCAGGACAACTGTGCTCGTTTTCCCTCTCTGAGCACAATATTCTACAGGCTTGCTTCGAGGACAGTCCAAGCTCAGTGATAAACCCACTGTCCCGTATGTCCCATACATATACACCCTCTCTGACAGCAGAAAGGCAAGAAATTACCCTTTCCCACCTTCTATTTCCCCCTCTCCTGCAAAGCCTTAGGACCAATAGCAATACAACCAACACTTAAATACAAGATGCCAGCCTAGGACTTGGTAGATACAGGTTTGAGCTCTGGTTTCTCAGAACGTGTGCAACCATCATCACTTGGTCATATTCAAATTGTGGAATAGAAAATGACATAATGAGAGTCATCAGGTGGAAGCTAGAGGAAGGCTGGGCCCTCCAGGTGGTGCACAGCTATACTGACATGGCAATTTTTGTTCTCAAAGAGGTACAGCTGTGTTCCAGCAGCATTGTGCCCCGGTTAACAAGTTCCCTGGAGCTCAGAGCCTACACAGCAACTTGCACCAGACTATCCCAGGTATTCGCTCTGCCTCCTCACAGCAGACTGCAGAGAGAGAGTTCAAATGTACCTACTGCAGAGCTCTGGTAGGACCTGCATGGCCACAGGGTACATGCACAGGCAGGCAGGATCACGTACCCCAACACAACCTCATATCAAGAGTGGGCCTACAGTGATGGAGGTCACCATATCGGTCATCTGCATTTTTTAACAGGTCCTAGATGTAAAGACTACCAGGACAAAGCCTTAGCAAAGGCAGCAACTAAATGATGTTAAATACTGGTCTGAAACTTGGGCTGGTCAGAACTTTCCAGGCAGAGCATTTATCATATTGACATGACTGCCAAACAGCTAGGAGTGTGTGATGCCACCACTCAGATTTTAACAGCTTTTCTGACAGAGAACACAAAGCAGATTCCTCACAGAGGCCAACCAGCCCTGCCACTACTTCTGAGGTAACCTGAAAGGCTTTTGTGTGATCAGAGAGCAGTGGTCTTCCAGACTCCTCCTCAGAAGACTGAGATATCTTTACTGCCATTTGAGTCCTGTGGCATCTCTGTTTTAACTTGAATGACACTGGATGGCTGATTCTGAGGCTGCCTTAGTAACCACGGGCAAACTTGTTTTAAGTCAGCTCTGTAACACTTTCTGTAACACTCTAGCACACACAAGTTGTGCTACAAATTTACTTAGCTGGTAAGGTCCTTAATGCAAATTAGAAGGACATTAATATTACCCTTTGATTTCTTTTTAGTATTTATGCCATGACTAAATTGGATATGGGATTTAATAACATTTAAGACTATTAGGAAGAAAATTACATAGATTATGTGGAGAGGAGAAGGGGGAAACGAAAAAAATCTCACACCCTATAAATTCATAAGGACATTTCTGATTAAGAACATTCAATGTCTAAATAAATGTTTTGGTTCCCTCAAATATTTTTAAATGAAGCACTACACACTGTTTGCAGCCAGCATGTTTCTCATAACTTCACAGCTACATTTCACGTCCTACCGTGTTGCGAGCTTATGGCAGACGACACCAGTGTCTGTTATGACTTCACTCAGTCTCAGCTCGAGGTGGACCTTCCCCTGAAACACACCAAAAACACCATATGAAAAGTTAGTTTTATGCATAGTCACCATGCCAACTTTAACCAAAGCAAGCCAGTTTGTGCATGTAATTCCAGGAGAAGTCTAAAGATTAAATAAGAGCTGTAAGGTCTTTCAACTTCCAGAGAATCCAGACTTGTAGTCATTTAACTAAACCTGGATGCATAATTCCCACCATTATATTATTTCTATATGTTGTACTAATTGAAGGATACAGAGTGCCCACTGTCTGACACAGAAATGTTGTGTTGGAGCTTTATCTGTAATTAGCATTTTAAATATTAAACAAATACCTGCAACACTACCATTAAAAATGATATCACAGAAGCATGTTATAAATTAACACCTACACGTTTTAAACATTATAAAAATTAAATCTATTAAGCAATATAAATTGTAAGACAAGTATCAATAAAATTATATTGAACAACTATTTAAAAAACCACAAAAAATGTTCAATCATGTTGCTAGTATTCACAGCATCTACTGTTACACAGTCTTCAACTCCTTACCATCATGTTAACTTTATTATGACTTGGGCCAAAATATTATCCTTCAATACGCTAAGAAAATAAAGGTAAACATGAATACCAACTGCACTCCTCTTATTAATTCCATTATATTTCAAAATGTGAGTATACACTCCCACTGACAAAAATTCAGCATCACTTTTACAATGTGTACACAGTAAATGCAAAATGCATTTTGTTATTGACCAAATCTGACATGCCAGCAGTGCCCAGTCATCTTCTGCAAATCATCATAGCCAAAATCAAGCCTTTCATTTTCATAACTATCTCCCCTCCACCCTTTGTAATAAAGGATGCTAAAATCCACCCTGCTAATTAGTCATGCCTCTTATGTGGGTATCATCTTTACCTCAAATCACACAAAATTCTCTTGTCACCCCTTTTATAAGATATTCCAGATTCAACCTTTGGTCTTTTTGCATAGGACCAAAACTCTTGCCAGCGACTTCCCTATCTCTTGTGACTAGTTACTGCAACCTCCTGCTGTATGAGGATGTCTATGCTGGGCAACAGAGGAGAGTAAAGGTGAAACTCTGGCCTCAAGTTGTGCCTGTGCTTCTAAGATTCCCTTTCCCTACAGCAGATTTGTCTGGACAAAGGCTGGTCAAGGGAGTCCAAAGCACCGCAAGGAGTGCAGCAACAATTCAGGAACATGGACAGTTCAGTCCAAGGTCATTCCCTGGTCCTCTCACATTAAGAAGCACAAACACTGGATTCAGTGCCTGAATACTTGACCTGAAGAAGCCTATGAGACATTCTGTTTCTTCCTGCTACAGTCATTCTCTCCCCTTCCTAGTGTATATCCCTTACTCAGTACCATTCTTTCTACTCTACCTTGAATGCACACTTCATGCTTTCACTCCACAAACCTTTATCATCTACTTATACCTTCAGTACTCTGACTCAGTAACACTTTTTCCTGTCTGAGGACTGGAACACAGACCCTTCAAGTACATGTGACAGATGATACTGGTGTTCAGCCAGAAAACAAGGAAGACAACCTTTCCAAGCTGTGTAAAGTTGCAGAGGAACCACAGCAGCTCGCTGGCATTTTCAACAGGGAAAAACCCAAACGTGTGTGTGAATTTAAAACAAGGCTTCTGCCATGTCTCTTTTGCATCACTTTAAACAAAAAAATTAAACCACCACCCCCCATGCAAAAACCAAACATGTTGCATTTAGCTGTCACTCCTGATTTGTGTTTCAGTGACACAAGTATCCTCCTTCACCCTGTCAGTGTGCCACTGGTTTCCAAATTGCAGTCAACATCTGTCATTGGCTTCCACACTGAAGCCTGTCCTCATGCATAAGAGCAGGACCACTCTGCACAAATGCATAAAGCCACTTCTAGACCCAGATCTTAAGGACTCAGTACCACTGCAATGCCCACTGTAGCTGCACATGACAAGGGCTAGGCACATAACCAGCTAAGAACTCTGCTTAAGCAGAACAGCATTCTGGCTTTTGTTTTACTGTATTTTCCTTATTCTTCAATGTTCTCTCTTCCACAGGCTGCGTATTCTATTACAGGACCTAAACAATTTATATTATGAACCTGTAAAACCCACTACTGCAATCTTTGTTGATATCTTGAAAACTACTTTTACCAGAGAAATCAACATTAATACAAGTTTTGAAAAAATTAAGAGACAAGAACAGAAATTTAGCAACTTCAGAGAAAACATCCCTTTGTAGGAAAATACCAAGGTATGAAAATGTTTTTATAAAAATATTTCTGCTGGTCTTAAAAGTAAGACTGACTCTTCTTAGGAAAGAATGCTTCAATGCACTTAGATGAGCCTGAGAGCAAACTTCAAGTGGCCATTTGCTCAGTCTCACACAGATTGAGTAAAATGGAAGCTCCTAATTTCAGAAATTAGGTTGAAAAAAGATCTTTATAAAAATCAGCAGTATTTCACACATTTTCCTAGCTACATTAAGCATAAAATGATAGTGTTGCCTCTTCTGGGCTAAAAGCCATTTTTTCTTGTAGCTTTCATCTTTCTCTTGTGAAAGCTTTGAAAATGGTCAGCTCTTCAAAAAGTGACTCCAAGCTTCCTACAGAAAAACAGAGGTCATGGGATCAATGGGACCAGCAGGCTACAACTATTCCCAAAACACCTTCCAGTGTTTTACTTTCAGTTAAAAACTCAAATACCTTGAAATAAGGTTGCAGTAACACACTTGCAGGCTTAATTTACAGAAAACGTAACTCTTACATAAACAGCATGTTTTTTCCCAAATCAATTATACCATTATGCAAAACATAAGAATTCATCTGAATAAATTCACTCCTGAGCAATGGCATTCGTTGGGTTTACAAAATACCAGATAATTCATTTTGCAAAGGGAAGACAGAAAATTGCAATAAATCAGTATCATAAGATCAAAAGTTAATCTAATCAACAAGATGGTCAACCTAGAATGGATTAAATGTACCACAGAAACAGAATTGCCATGATCTTTGACTGACAGTTTGTAAGAAAGAAATTTATATTTTTATTATTAAAAGAACTACTGTAATAATAATAACAAGAGTCTTCTATTGTAGTAGATCTGCAGAGCTTACAAGCAGGAAAGATTAGACAATGCAACAGAACAACAACAAAAAAAATCTATTTTCCTGAAAGCTGAAACAGTGGCTTCATCCTGCTCAGAGAAAATCCCTTCTTTGGAGCCAGGGGCTGAGTCTATGCTCAGTCCTGAATTATAAGGCTATAATGCTTTTTTTTCCTTTAGCAGAGCAAAAAAATTCTGAGAAAAAACCTGGAGGTTTGACAATTCTGAAATAGAACGTAATTATTACTCAAAATATTGTCATTAACAAATATATTTCAGAGTGTTCCTAGAAGGAGCTATGCTTATTAGCATAACCTTCTCCTCTGGAAGGGTAGGACCCTTTTTCAAGGAACAAGCTGAAGGAGTGCCAATTCAGCTGCTGAACACTTCCTTTTCCATCAGCTCCAGCTGATACGGAGGGTGCATTCACAGGTCACATCTCCTTCCTAACCACATCTAACACCACATAATGGGGCCAGCCAGCTCCAGTTTTCAGTTATTGATTAAAGAAGCCATCAGATGACCGAATTTCTTGTAGGGAATCAGACAGTATTCAAAAGGAAATCAGTAACAAAAACAACTATTGAAAGGCCTGACTGAGGAAAACACAAATTATACTATGCTTGTTAAATATAAACTTTACTACACACTCAGTTATCTGAAAACTAAACTGAAACTGATCACAAAGAAAAGTTGGCAAAGAAAAGAAAAGAAAGAGTAGACTTAAAGTCCTGGTTTTATAGATACAGGAAAAGCCTGTCTCCAACCACCTCCTTTCTGCTTGGAATGCAGCTGTCAGTCACTGCGGATTGAAACACAAGAAAATTGTTATAAAGCAAATAAAAGCATACAAATCCTACCTAAATGTATTATGTTTCCAGCAGTTGTAAATTTGTGGTTTAATTTAACCACAGTACTTCGAAGGCAAAGAAAATGCATGACCACAGATTATCCTAAAGTTACTCTTATGACAAAGTTCTGCCATCCTGGCATAAAGCAGTGTTAGCATCCCGAACAAGGCCTCAGAGGCAGCGTTTGCAACGTCACCAGGACACCACTGGGAGCCGTGTCAGAGTGCAGTGACCTGCACACATTTTGCCCTGGAATCTGACACACTCCACATGAACCAGTGACTGTAGATTCAGATGCAACATCCGACCTAGCTCAAAACAGATGCAATCTGGTTTTTCTGAGAAATTTTTATGAAAAAGCACTGACAAATACCACAAACATCCGTGCCAATCTGAGGCTCTAGAAGATGCACAGAAGACTGTCAGTCTCCCTAAGTTCAAAAGACAGGAGCCAAATCTACGAAAATTTCCTAAATCATTTTTAAACAAGTATCAACCAGGCCTGCAACCTTTTTGTTACTATCAAATTTTTAGAAATCTTTCACTTTTTAAAAACATCAAAGGAAAAGAACAAGTCTTCACTGCTCATTTTAAACAAATCCAGAAAATACAGAGTTTGCTTGAATATTAAGTATCAAGTCAATAGTCTTAATATCCAGGGCTCATACAGCATGATAATTCCCTCTTCTACAAAAGAACAATAGTTGGTATCACAAAAACTCCTAAATAAGGTATTTGTTTACTATTAAACCTGCTGGACAAGAGGTTTGTGGTCACCCGCCTTCCTACTTCTCCCTAGCCTACCCAATTTTGCTGGGAACTTTCTCTTCCAAGGTAGGAGTGCACCTAGATGAAAGTTTTTCCAAGCATTTATCCCATATGGGGACACTGTTCCCAACACAGCTGAACTCCGCTCATTGCTCAGTAGTGTGGAAAGAGAGACTGGGACCCACTTTTGGCTCCTTATTCCTCATCCTGCTGGTAGAGTGTGACTGCAGCGAGTCTCACCTCAGCTCCTGGAGATGGAGGAGGGAAGAGATGCAACAGACATGAGCAGAAGGAGAGGACTAGGCTAAGCAGGTGATATGAACCACAGCTCATGACTGACTCATGCAAGCACTGCATTTTTTTTGGAATCTCAAATTCAGGACTGTGATAACAGTGGTGGGTTCATTTATTTTCCCTTGCTCCAAATTGTCTGGAGAAATGAGGATTGGAAGAACTCGGTGCTAAACAGAGACCATTCCAAACTAGGGAATAACCTGGGCCATTGCCAGTCTTTACAAATTTTATTTCAGGATATAGCAAATGTTATTGGGCAGATTCTGTCTACTCTGAAACCTTTTTAGCTAACTTCCTGAGAAGTCACTTTCTGCCATCAGTAAAACTTAAAACCAAACAAGAAAACTGAGCCAAACCCCAAGGGCTCACTGAATGCTGCCTTTGAGGGAGTGGGAAAGACCAAGGGTACAGCTACTGCTTTAGGTAAATCCAGCCCTGCAGAATTACCAGCAGCCTCACATAAGGTCAGGCCTAACAGTGGGTTTGATAGCAGGAGGAGGAAGGGATTTGTTTGCTCTCTACATTTGCTGCTTCTAACAGCTGCTCCTTCTTTTAGCAGAGGGGCAGCAGGCGGCTGGGAAAGGTCTAAGGATCATGCTAGAGATCACAGCCTGCCTGCTGGACCACAGTGCAGCACACAAGAAACTGGAACAAAACCCAGCTGACTGCTGAGGAAAGTGCAGCAGCTCTGTTCAACACTGCATGGATTCATAAATGCTAAGCAAAGCGGAACTGATATCTGCTTGCTCTCCATATGTGCAAGCATGTCAGAATTGCTCAGTAACTGGCAAACAACTTCACATGGCATAATGTTAACCTTCCTGTTTCTCTAAAGGAAGAATACTGCCATATGGTCAAAATCCTTACAACTAATCATGTTTTCCCCTCAAATAGTTTGATGGGATATAATATGTAGATGTTGTAAGTGAAAGGGTTTCATTTCCCCAGACAAATTATGTTCTGCGGATACAAAACCAACGTATGTTACTTCAAAACCACGTACACTCATTGTTCAGCAATAGGTGCTCCTCACCACACGCCATGTTACAGACTAGCTATTAAAGAGTAATAGACCAAAACCTGATTGACTCTCTTAGCCCTTTGTGCTGGTAAGTCTGAAGACTGTGCTCTTACATTCACATAGGGAGGAACTCTTGCCACAAAGCAGGATCTGGTCAATAGCTGCTCTTTGCCTTTACCACAAACATTTACCATTGCTGATGCATGGTTCAGTTGTCTCAAATAATTTTGTCAGTAGACATTCAGCCTCAAGAATCTCCCCACCCTATCAAAACAGACATGTGATCTCTCTTCAAAACAACTAGAAGATAGAAACTTAAGTGCCACTGTTCAAAATACAGAGGGCAACACCCATTTGTTTCCTGTGTGTGGTAGAAAGCTGATACCAAACTTGGAAGCAGCTGCTTCTTTTTCCAATTTGCATTTACCCATGCTTACAGCAGGTTGTACAAAATGCGTCAGCAACTCATTTTTACGCTAGAAGTGTTTAAGTACCTACACAAAGATAGAAAATATGAGTGCTGGACAGTGGGTGTGCAATGCTCTTAATTTTTCAACAGACAATGTCGTTCTATCAATTACTGGAGTGAAAGTGCCATATACAGTTGCTCCTAAAGACAATTGTATCTTGTATCTTTAAATGCTAATGTTAATCTTAATTAACAATTAGCAACAGAGCCATCACAGTTCAACACGACTTGCTCCACTTACACAAAGAGCATTGATTAATATAGAACAGGAAGCAGACAGATATGGGAGAGACCTTGGAAACTTCGACATGGTAAATAAAAATAAAGTAACACTTCCAGCTCCCTCCACAGATCTGGGATAAACTTCTCTGTCACACAAGACTGAATGAAGAAGAACTAATTAAAAAGCTTGGTGAAACCTTGGCTCTGATTAACTCATGGCAAAACTCCCACCCTGGTAGGCCAAGATTTCATTCACAAAGCCTGACAATTGGGATACAGATTCTGCATTCGACAGGAAGGTGCTGACAAAAAGGAAAGGTTTTTTTGAGGAGCACACACATGCCTTAGCTAGATTCTCCTAGCTAATATACAGGCAGCACTTCAGAGCCAGTAGTTACGTCCAGCAGGACAAGAGGATTTTAGGTGTACTCTCCAAACACGCCCATAAATGTTTTCCACTAACGCAGTATAGTACACCACATGACACCAGTCCATACTCAAGAACAGGCATGTTTAATCAACAATAGTCAAAGGCCTGCATAGACAAAATGCTAATGTGGTGAAAGGAAAAGGAAAGGCTTTTGGTGTCTGAAGAAAGTACTTAACATCAATAAATCTTTTGCACAAAGCTTTGAGTACAGAAGGTTAAAATGTGAGACAATTTGCTTCCTCAGTGTTGGTTATCTGCCCTTTACATGCCTTTTATTTTTATTAAGTTGATAGCCAAATAGATATCTCGGGCACATCAAAGTTCTTATGAGAAGGAAGGGGAAATGAGCAATTTTCAAGTTTTTGTCAGACTTTTTTTTGCCCCAACAATGACTTTTACATAAGACCTTGAGCATAACTGGCTTTGGAAAAGCAATCTGTCATTTAATACTGAAAACTCAGCTGTAAGAGGACATGGCTATTTCACATTTGTCAATGAGGTGGAGAAAGTAACTCAAAGCACACTTGAAAAGGGAAACTTTTAAAACAAGAGCCTGCACAAGAAAAGATGTCAGAATAATCTAACTCTCCTTGCAAGTCTCCCCCACTTTGGCATATACAGACTACATGGTTGTCTGGAGTATGCTGGTATACATAGATATTAATCAGATTATCTCTGGATCTTTAACCACTTCACTGATTACATGTACACAAAGGGTATTTAGGTTGCAAAGCTCAAACTTCACAAAACAGACGTGAACTAGGAACTTAATGTGAAAAAAATAAGGGAAAACTACTCAAAACCAGGAAAGGCCTTTTAAAGACTGCATGTGCACTTGGGCTTAAATTCCACTGAGAACACATGGACCACTGAGAGCATCTGTCATCTACAGCCCTAGGCAAATATCTGAATCAGTTACTGTTGGGCAAACTTCCTTCTGTGAAGAAAAGGAAAACATTCATGGATCAAAAGAGATGTATGCACAATAGCATGGCAATTTTTGCTTCCAGACCTCAAAAAGCATGACAATGAGAATACAGCAGGTCCCGAAAGACAAATGACTAGCAGAAAAGGAACACATCCCATGTACAGTGTGCAACATCATGCTCGTACGGACCTCAAGCAGCTTACAATGTTGTCTCTTCTGCTGCTAGCCCCTCCCCTCCAGCTGAAGCTGCCTGATTGTTCATCATCTATTTCAATGCAAAAGTTAAACCACTTTCAGTAATGGTTCAATTCCTGTTCTACTTCTCACTGAAATGCTTGGGCTCATGTACTGTCTGACACTGGGCATTTAACTCTGGGCACAGTACTGAGGAGGAGGCAGGCTCCATTAGAAGATGGGAACTTAAAATTCCTTCAGCTGAATGTGCACAAACCCACCTGGTTTCATACTTTCAGAACAAGCTTTTCAGTCTGGAAAGTTAGGCCATAAATTATGCATTAATGGCTGCTGTCAACTTCCATTCTGCACTCTGTATAAGAAAACTTACCTATCACATTTAACATTTTTTTCTATATTTAAAAAGGATATATTCAGATATCATGTCATTTCATGTTTGTATGCCAAACACAAATACAAGTCAGAGTTTCATCATTTGTTCTCCACAGAGCAGCTCAAACTTAACCACCTACAGCACAACTGCTGTTTCATCACCCAGCTATATCTCAACAGCATCCAGGGTATCCACTGACAGGACTAGAGCAGAATATGCAATGTATTATTTCAAACTAGTGAGAGCAAAACCAGCCAGTAAAATGTGGGGGCATTGATGTACCAAGAGAGTAAAAGCCTGTCAACTTCAAGGGGCAGTTAGAGCCCGCTGCTGAATGACACAGCACTGTGCTCTGCTAGCTGCTGTTTCCCACCGACTCAGGCAAAGGGAAATTCAGATGAAGCTGATTATCTCACTAGGTAGTTTGCTAGACCAAATGGTGAACCAAACCCAAAAAAGGCGTGTGGGTAATGCCTGCTCTGCATCTGTGGGCTGAGCAGGGCACAGTCCCACCTGTACTGCTCCAGGTGACACTGAACACGACGTGGTGGTGAGATCACAGGCCTCTTAGCAGCACTCAGCCTAGACACACAATGCCCTCATTTTTTCTTCAACATGAGCAATCATGACAGACTCCTTTAGCTGCTGTCAAGCAATAAATGGAGGTGGCATTAAAGCATCCGACAGTAATACTCATATTTGTGTAGTCTGACAATTATTGTAGTCCTGCTGTCAGTAACATCCTTATCTGCAATAAAATTTATGAAGCCATAATCTCACTCCTGACTATACAAAGCACCTTTATAAGACACTAAGAATTGGCAATGTTGTTAAACCATAAAACTGGATTCAAAGTCTTGAGCTAAACATCTTGGAAACAATCTGTGATGAAGTAATACAACATTAACATTTACATACTGATTTTTTTAAGTATACAGGAACTCATACAACTGAGGTACAAAGCATGCTGAACAAAACTTTACATTCTTCTCATTAAACTTCAGATAGATCAAAATATCAGTTCTTACATCACAAATACCATCTGTAATTTCAAATCAGTCTTTCTGTTCTGAAAAATGAGGGAACATGTCCCAGAAGTGGGCCACAAGAACCACAGTATCCAGTATCACTAATATTTGAACAATCCATTATTTTTAAGGTGGCTTTCAGTTTCTGACTGTGCTGGCTGGTTTGCTTAAAACCTGGATATTTTCAGACTTTGCACAGGGTAAAGGTAAGTCCCTCATAGTTTTATTATTCTTATCCTGTTTCTTTCATATCATGGCCTAATGTATTAGAAATAATTAGAAACCTGGTCTCTCTTTTCTTTTTCAGTTTCTCAGTCTGACTGTATAACCTCAAGCAAGTCACATTCTTTCTGACATTTACTCTCACTGTATTTAAAGTGTGGGAGTGACAATAGCTTACCCCAACAGAGTGCTGTGATGCATAACTAAATAGCCATGAAGTGATCTACAACATGGAAAATAGCACAGCAGCCACTGGCTGACAAAACCAGAAGATGCAGGAGTTCCCTGACATACAGCTCAATGTTGAATCATTAGATTACATTGGAACAACTGCTAGAATGATAAAACTTATGGTTGGCACATTAAAACTGCCTTTGTACCAGTATTTGCATAATTCACTGTAAATCTAACTATTAAAAATTTCTTAAAACTATATTCCTTAAAATTGGAGGAAAACTGACTAACATTGTATAAATACTCACCATTAACACAAGTACTCCCTTTTTTCTTAAAAATGAAAAGCTGCTTAGAAGGACAACTGAGATACCACAATTGTAAAAGATACAAACACAAAAATATTTCATTTGGCTAACTTCACTTGCATAAGAATTCATACAAAATATTTACAGATCTGCTCCCACTATTATGGAAAACCAAGCCCTCTTGCAGACTCAACCAAGGAACATGTAAGTAAATGGATAAAATCAGAGTATCATGCAATCATATTTACACTACTTGTAATAAATTCTTATCATGGAGCCCAGAAATAGCTTTTAGCAGCTGGGCTCTTGTAAGAATGCAAACAGCAGAAGTGATAAACTGTACAATTACAAACAGAGAACATGCTTTCCAGCAAATCCTGTGCTCCTCATCCCTCCAAAACCTAGAGCTGCCTGCAACTTACATTACCAGGGATGCCCTCGAAAGCACCCTGGTCTAAAAAGCTTCTAAAACTCACTCTTGTATAAATATTGTAACAAAATAAACAATGAAGAAGCTTATCTAAATATTGGCCTTCTTCAACTGATAAATTACAAAGGGAAAGTTTTCACATCCTACAGGAAATAAACACTCAATCTATTGTTCTAAAAGCACTGTCATAAGAGGCTTTGGGGTAAGAAGACAGGGAGACCAGGGTAAACAGAATAGATCTCATCGTTAAAAGCCTGTTAAAAGCCTTTCCATCACCAGTGACACTGAAATGTGGCATTAAAGAGGATCAATATTTTAGAAGAGAATGTCACAGGCTAAGCAGGCTGTCCTGAGGCTCTCTTTGTATCACATGCACAACAGTGTATTATTTGTTTTTCCAAACAAAAAGAAAACCTAATCTCGCATGTATTTTCACATAAGCTTCACCATACACGACCACACTGTTTGTTGGAATTTGTGTGCATTTTAAGTGTCATTTTCCAGCCTGGTATGTGCAGACCTGCATGCAGACTGAAAAGGCAAGACACTGTGTCCAGCCCTACCATACAGAATTATCTAAGAGGCATTTCCCCTTGCATTTAGCTGAGACTTTTGCACAGGTCAGACATTCATGTCTCCTCCTAAACAAATATTGTTGTTCAAAAGTGATCTCTAATATATACTTACACAAAAAAACCACAAAAAAAAAGTAACTGGCATGGTATCCTGCTACATTATTTGGACTTCTTGCTTTGTTATAATGACTGTTTTCATAAGACCCAATGTCATAACAGAAAACAGAATCTGCTTCAAAAGAGGGCAAGCACAAAAAGAGGAGTCTCACTGTGTACAAAAATTTGCAAAGTACCAAACCCCAAATGTAATTTAGGGCTGAAGTAATACAATTATCAGCATTCCCACTGTTTGGAAGAGGGCCTAGAAATCTGGCGAGGAATGTTTTTCACATTTAAGATGTACTTGTTGCCATTCCTGTGGCAACCTGCCAACATAATTATTTAAAGCAGTACCTGCAGATACTATTTTCAAGATGGCTCCATTCCCTGAGGAATCAACTGTTATTTATAGGGCCTGAAGTTATTTGATACTTGAGATAAACATACCCCTCCTTGTATCAGTGACCCTGATAGTTCACATAGTTTTAATTATTTCTGTAGGCAGAATCCTGACCCCCAGCGATTCATGCACACTTGTAATCCACCTTACACTTATCACCAAAACCCAAACCATATCAATGGGCAACACTTCCTTTTTGTAGTGAAGCAACTCATCTGTCCTAGAGCTATGAAACCCATAAAACTGCCATGGCCTTGTTACAAATACTCCTTTGCCAAGATATTTTTTTAACCATCTCACCTGTACTTCTGAATCAGCATCAACATGCTGGAGTTGAAACCAGGTGTCTCTGTTATGATACTTCTGCAGATCTTCCTTCTGTATAGCTACCTTTCCTGAAATAAAACAAACCAGAAGCACAGTTTAAGACATGCTGTAGCTCTCCCAAGATATATTTCCATCAAAACCAGATTTTAAAACAATGATTTAGGGCCTGTCCTATTCAAGAAAGGCTTCAGAGCAAGGAAAGATTTTTTTGGGGGCATACTTCTTTACACAATACATAATGACGAGCACAATACTGATGGATTGTACAATTCTGATGAGCATCTTCTTCCACTGCATTTTGTGAATGACTTGAAAATTCCTGACGCCCTACTCACCTAGCAAGAGAAAAGCACTGGACATTATGGACAAGCTTGTAAATATGCTTATAGCAAAAATGTCATTATTACTCCTCTGACATGTAGTTAAACTTGTGGGAAGAAAAGCCTGGAAACTGATGCAGAGATTTTTTTTGAAGCTGATGTCTGGAACAATCCCAAATTAAAGGTTCCATGCATATGTTATTGCTAACAATATTTCAGTATGAGGCTTTTCACTATATTGTTTTGTAGGAGAAGGGAAATACCTAGAAATGTCAAGTCACAGCAGATTGCCACATCTGCATTTTGGGGCCCTTTCAACCTCTCTCACTTAAATCTTTCAGACTTCGCATTCCACAACCCACAGCCACCCAAAGGCTATCCCTGACTGTAGAGAAAAGCAGGGGAAGAGGGGGAAGGAGGGAAAGGAACCCACCCCAAAACATGGAAGAGTTTTAATTCTCACCTTTTTATACTACTCTTACCACTACCAAATTAGCTGCTTTGGTAGGTACTGTAACAGCACTCAGTGCCACGCTGTGAACTAACAGCCCACATGCATGCAAAGAGTCAAAGTAGAAACTTCTGTCCTGCCCAGTCTCTCTCAGGCAGTATGTAAAGCACTCTCTGAGGGACAACGATACTTTTTCCAAGCATCTGTCTTTGTATACACAAAGCTGAGCGTGGCATGCCTGAGGAGCTCGTGATCCTCAGAAAGCTGCTCTGGGTTGGGCGGCTCCCCAGGCACTGAGCAAAGCAGCGCGTTTGAAGTGAAAGAATCCAGGGTAGTCAGAGACATTCACAAGGCTCAAGGAAGCTGGGGTTTGGCAATGTGGTTGGGTAGACTTTCGCTGCTACAGTGAGTTGCTCACATACAGTTTGCAACCACTGCTTTGTTACAAAAACACTGACTTCTTTAACCAAATGTCGTTAGGCGAAATTCACCAATGGATATCGTTTTGTGGGAAAAAGATTACCACTACCTAAATTCATGCAGTTTGACCAGATGTCACTAGTACATTACCCCAGCAAATATTAACAGAACACATTTACAAAGGAAAAAAAAAGTAAGAACACATGATCAAAGACTACAAAAGTGGCAAACACAAAGCACTCTCCCTTCTGAAACCTAAAAGCTTACAGAAGTCCTAGCAGCAAGTTATTACACACCAGCATTCCCTCAATTTATGGCCTTTTCATTCAGCTGGATGGCTTCACCCACCCCTCCTGTTTGCTGGGCTACACCCTGTACCAAGCTGCAGCTGCATTCTTCTGTCACCTCAGGCTGCTTCTGGTGACAGTTTCCAGATTTCCAGTCCCAGTTCCTAAACTACCCTGCCATTCTTCCACAGCTGCCCTCCATAGTATCTGCCAGGGTTTCTGCTCTAGCTTCCCCTTCAGAGCTTCTGACCCATTATTCCCAAGTCTTGTTCATTCTGCTCTCAGCAGCATCCTCTCACTGCTTTTCCTTTACCAATTATCAGATCCATCTCCTGGCAAACATTTAACTAGAGATTAACAAGCGAGATTCAATACCACACTCTTTATTGGATATAAAGAAGAAGCCACTTGAAACTTCTTAGAAAAGCAATAACTAAATTACACAAATCTACAAAATAATACGGTAGAAAGGGTAAATAAGACATCTGAACTCTGCTGAACAGAAGATACCAAGTTACTCTGCTGAGAACCTATGGGATGATGACTGTTTTTATGAAGCATCTACTTTTATTCTCTAACCAAAATGGTTTGTGGGGAACCTAGTTTCTCTAAAACACTTTGAGAGGAATGCATTTAAATGCATGACCTTCCACTAATTGCTTTGGACCTCACTTGGAATTGTTTACTTTCACTGCTTGCTATCCTCCCTGTACCCTTTAATCTCTTGCAGAAATCCTCCACTCAGCTGCAGCACTGCACATGCTTCCCAATCACTTTCCAAACACCGTCACCCGCAATCTGTCTCAGTCACAGTCGCCTCCCACGTAAGGAGCGCCTGGCAGAAAACTCAAGGATGGTTTCCCAATATCTGCACCTGTACACGGCATAAATGGTGTGATCACTGCCCCCTCTTTCAGCAGGGAGTTCCACTGCTCTCTGCATCAAGGATGGCAGGGGAACCCAGATGGCTCTGCCCACAAAGTCAGTACATGACTGCAGCACAGTGTTCACAGGCAATGGCACGTGCCTCCAGCTCCGAGGGAGTTAACGTGGAGATACAACTGTTTTGATTAGGAAACTGTTTGAACAGCACTGTTTGCTCTGCACACAAGCAAGTTTTATTAATGACTGAAACTTATTGACTGGGCTGGCTATAATCCAGGGGTTTTCATTGCATACCAAATGATTCACAAAGAAGAAAAATCTACTAGGAAAACAAAAAAGGGTGGCAATAAAAAGAGGGCCTAGATTTTGGCCAGTCTAAACATACAAAAAGATATATTACTGATAGGGCAGAATATTTGATCTGCCCTATTAAACAGCTCTCTGCATACACACAGAGGACTTTCCCTCACAGTTTGGTAGTAACTCTTTACCTGCACCAGCTATGTCCCTATGCTCATCCAGCTCACATTCCTCCTCATCACCAGACCCACATAAAACAGTGCAGGTGCTCAGCATGGTCATGTTTCTGCCCTAGTCTACACAGTCACTGCTCTTCCACTGGCTGACCTACGTCTGACCTGGCTCAAACAACTTCCAGCCGCACCAGAACTAGGTTAAATCTAGGCCAATAATCACAAGCTGTTGGCACCTGTCATTTGACCTGACACTACACAATAAGAACCTGTAATTCTCCCTGAAGATAAACCCGACATGAGAGGTCAGAAAGATTTAACACCACTCATTTAAAGGACGTTTTCCTCTTTGTGGTTCTTCAGCGCTTTCCCAAACTCAAACCCATTGTCTTGCACTCTTTCTCAAGACTTGGGTGGCTTCCAGACAGCATCAAGAAACTCTAAATCTTGCACCTGAGGCACCCAGCCACTCCTGCTGGTTTCCTCAGAGTGGCCCCAGGCTGCAGAGTCTGCATCTGTTTAAGCTTTTAGAGTCTGTATGGGAAGAGGCAGGAAATAGCCAAGCTTGTTGAACAATATAAGGTATAATTTCAAAACTTAGTGTAAGTTACATTTTTAGAAGTTAGATTCTCAGGAATAACCAGCAATGATTAAGTAATAGCATTCTTCTCATCCAAACTAATTTCTTTCTGAAGCCTGATGCTCACCAGGACCTCAGATTGGGGGAGGGTAGAAAAACCTCACACACTCCTGTGTGTTTTCCACCCATATGGCAGCAATTTCCCTGTGACTGCCCCCACTTCAGACTGAACAGATCTTCACTGAAACATTTAAATCCTAAGCTTTGTGTTTAAAACAAAGGTGCAACATGCCGCAATTGAGCTCTTCTTTCTGTGAATCTCTCTTAAGGCAAAAAACAATATACCAATAACCTATTACTGAGCAGACAGCTTACAGATTAATAAAGTTACTACCTAGGCCCTGGATGGTTTTAAAGTTGCAAACTCCACTTTACAATCCCTGGTACAAACTGGTTTAAGAGCCTCCTATGTTCTCCACCCATGCACCCCTGTCCTCTCAGCAGGGCATACTGAAACTGTTGAGAAAATCAAGTAAATCTAAAAAAACCCAAACAATGAAAATAAACATTCTGGATGAGGAGAAGGGAATAAGAAGTCCGTTTCAGGGGTCACATGTGGGTGATGCTGGCATTTTTAACACAGAGGTCATTTCAACTGACCTGTTTTAGAGCTTCCCCACTCAAGAGTCACACTAACATTGCTAGAAGACAGTAGGAGAACACTAATTTGGGCAGAGATATTGAACAGAGAAGGATAGGAATTTCTGGCTATACCTCCTGGGGAAGTGCTTGTGGAAGGACTGCACCCTCAGTGCCCATCCCTCACTGGTTCCAAACATTTTTCCAAAGGAAGTCAATGCAGCCCATTTACTTGTCCCTGGACATGCCTAGGTTTGTTAAGTTAGGGTCAACATCTCCATACAAAGACTAACAAAACTGGTAAATTGGCTCAGGTGTTCACCATCCATACACAACCACCTCCTGTATTACCTGTTGCTGACAAAAAGGTTAGGCATCAGTTAAAGGATTACATCCCACCTTTTAATAGTAGTTTTCCAGTTTGCAGCTGAGATATGTGAATATTTATGAGATGCTAGACTAGTAGATGATTTCTTTACTGAAAAAGTAGTCATAGTAGTAAGAGGACAGGAACTTGTCATTTTAAAAGGGCACAAGGCCCTACCTGAAAAGTGATCCAAGAGTTATTTTACAGAAGCCTAAAATCAGAGCATTTCAGGAGCTCTTGTATCTTCTCTTTAAGTTATCTTTATCTTGGAATACCTACACAGTGAAAACAACAGAATTTTACACACTGCTGCCAAGGGAGCTGAAACAATATAATATAATATTTTTTAATACAACATCCTCCATTAACAATGACTGCAGTAGAGTTAATTTACAGGAAAGGGTTAGGTCTGAGTCACATATTAAAAGGCCCCAAAAGCCTGATTAACTGAGTCTTCTCTCAGCTCTGAACAGACTACTTTGTCTCCTTCCTATATGCTGCAGTCTAGGCAATAAGCGAGCCTCAAAGCTACTTCAGAAGTTGCTTCATGTTATTATGTTAAGTGCACAGACACACTGTATCAGTGTATTCATTTAATATAACTGATATGAAGGTATACAAAAAAAGTAACTTCCAATACTTGGAAAGACTAAGGACAAATCAGAATCAATTTTAATGAACACTTTAGGCTGTGAGAGCCTAATTAACTCGAAACAAGAAACATCACTGCTATTCCAGCCTACCTAGAATTTTGTAATTATCTGTACGAGGGGTTATTTGTCTTTATATGAAAGTACAGAAACTTTGCCTGCCTTGTTCAAGAGCAGCACAGATTCACTCACCTCTCCCATAACACAGAAAAAGATCAAAATAGGCAAAAACCCTCTATTTAAGAACTACAAAGATAAGGCCGAGAATTAGGGGCAACATAAGGCTTCAGAGCCTCAGAAGCAGCAGAATTGCTCCCTCACGGCTCCTGTGCAGTGCACCATGAAGCACAAGCACTATTAGACCATCTGCTACAATGGGTAAGAATTTAGTGGAAATAATGGCAGAACACTTCCAGCACAGCAGCAGTGCATCCTACAGAGAGTACTGAGGTATGTGATATTAATGACCCCAATTTCATTTGTTTGGGTTTTTTAAACTAGTCCAAATATAATATCATTTATTAAATCCATTTTTCCCCTTTGTGGGATTTATCTTGGATAATAAGGCAGAGAAAAGTAGGCTATGGACAACACATAGCTTCTACCCTTAAGAGTTGCAAGCTGCAGCATTGCATGAACTATCTTCTATCAGGGCTGTTTCCATGGTCACAATCCAAGAGATCTCGTCAAGCTTCCACCAGAATTTCTGCTCTCCCTTCCTGTTAAAAACATCAAAACCCCCAAACAAACCAAAAGAACCCTCCTCAACCACACCTCTGGTATCACCCCTCTGCCAGCAGCTCTCTGGGCCCTTAAAAAGGCCCTACATTTGAGACACTGGGTATAGCCTGTGGTTGGTTGCAAAGGGACAGCAGTCCTGAACTCAGGACTTGCAGGCTGTCTGCCTCACAGCGGGCACCAGGACCCTGAGCACGCCCCCTGCACTGAGCAACCACCTTCATTCCCTCATTCTACATACAGACAATATTAACACTTGCCATTAGGTAAGGAGGAGGGCCACATGAAAGTACGGTCCAGGTTCTAGCACGTGATGCTCAGTAGTTTTGTTCGTATTTTTTCTTCTTCATCCTATAAGTACAGATACCACCTTTTGAGAGCTCAACTTTGTTTTCCTGCTCTTGGGACCACCCACCAGGTTAAAAGATATTGTGAGTGCATCCTAACAACTTATTCTATGCAGAGAGTATTTATTTACTTTAGCCTTTCTATGTAGCTACAGAGAACCTTTCCAGGATAATTCTAGTTTATAGCTTCTGGAGACTTGTCATTCTGGAAGAGTCATCTGTTTCCTTTATTGGGTTAGTAGTTATATTTATATCATACTGAGTGGATACATTATTCCCACGTCATCCAACAGTACATTACGGGAACAGTAAACCACGGCCTAAGCCATGGTCAGGCTAGGAGAAACTAAGGAACACTACTTTCTACTAAAATTTTGGTCTCTGCTTCATGCTGTATTGGAGGATCTTTCCTGCACTGAACTAGCAAGAAGCACAGTTCAGCAGGGATGATTATTTTAAATCTTTTTTTCTTTAAAATCAGAAAAATAATGAAATAAGAAAGGTTATGCTTCAGTTCCATTTGGTAACAGTTACCTAATAACAGCAGATGGTTTGCTTGGATGTTTGGTAATAAATTGTGGCAATTCTACAAACACACCTCCTCAGCTTTGGAAGTAACCATTAACAAAGGCACAGGTAACTCAAACATGCAAGCCTCAAAGGACTTTCAGTTACAAGGTGTTTTCACTTTGTGAGTGTCTCCAAGAGCTATGATTTGGTTTCATCTACTTTAGTCCAGAGTAGCTAAGTTTAACTACTTCTGAAGGCAAGAAGTTTTAGTGCTTTACTTTGCTTCATCTCATCCAGCATTACGCAGGAAGAGAGTTTCAACCTGCCAGGATACAATGGCCACAAGAGTTTCAGTTTGTCACAGAACACACCTAACAACCTGTATGAAGGTGACTTACAGCAGTGAAGTTATTGTAAATGTAATTAACAGAAGAACCCTGCACTAGTCTTCTAGCACTGGCTTTATGCTCCTTCACTGAAAAGCTTCAACATTTCACATCTGTCCTTTATTCAGCACCATTCCATCCCCATCAGCACAGCAACCAAGCCTCCCCTCAGCCAGGAGTACCACAAACTCAGAAAAGTCCTCACCCCCCATGCAGTACGGGGACAGTGCAGCACTTCTTCCCCCTCAGAACCTCACGGGGATGCATTTTGTTCTATTCAGCCCCTGCTTAGCACAGATGTTGGCAAGTCAGTTTCATGTATCTCTTACCAAAACAAATGAAGTGCTGAGGTGAAGAAAACTAAACTGACTTAAGTAGAGGATAAATAATTGTGCACTTGTCACCTGAAGGACAGACAATATTAACTAATCTCTCACTGCAGTGTTAAATGACTTGGTGTGGCACATTTCCTGTTTTTGAACTGATCTGTATGTTTAAGGTCACAGCCTGGCAGCCTGAGCTATTCATTAAACACCTAGAAGAATACCAGCTCAGGGCATATCACAGACATGTTTTCCTCACTAAATCTAGCTCAGTTACCAAGGTGTGAGAAACCCAGTTCATAGTCACAGCACGTCTCATTCAACATTTCTAAAAAGCTGAAAAATATCCAAAAAATCATTAAAGAACATTTGCCTGACATAGCAGCACTACTATCCTAATATTCCTTCTGCTGCATCTAAGAGCCAGAGACATCTTTTTTCCCCATTATTACTGGAGGGGTACCAATTGACATTTTTTCAAGTTAGCCCCATCTCCTCTATGTTTTTCTGGTTGTAACAACTAGATGGAAATAGCTATTCTACATATTATAGACACATATTCCAGCAATACTGCTATTTGATCATTCAGAAACAAACAAATGCAATTTTAAAGTGCATTTACCATTGCTTTCAGTACTATATTTCCTACTCAAAGCATCTCAACATACAATATAAATCAGTATATAAAGTCTATCCAGTAACAGTCAATATCAATTAAACAACTTAAGACCAGTTTACTTTCACAGTAACTATTTGCTATATTTTATCTAAAAAAATAGAAAAATTATATTTCAGATTCACTGAACTCTGCATTTTCTTCTTTATATTTGCATTTCAACCAGCATCCAAGATTCTTCCAAGACACAATTGTTCAAGAGTTGTGTCTGTTAAACTAACAAAATCCCAGATGACTTAGCAATTATGATTAAGAAAATGCAAATGTAATAAACAAACATGCAAACTCCAAAGATATCTTTATCTGCACAATCCTCCCATCCTGTATGCCAAAATACTACAGTATGTTCCAAAACATATCTACTACACATGTTCCAGTTTGAGTTTGTTTGGCTCTTCTCGGAAGTTTGTGTCAGAGGTTTCAGGGGGCTCTTCTTTTTCATATTCTCTCTCCCACATCTTCCGCTTTTGGTAGCTTAAGCACTCTCATCTGTCACACACAGAGTTGCATTTCTGAAGTCAAACAATTTACCATCACAAAGTTATACTTCATATTTGAATAAATAAAAGCATGCCTGAGGTCCAATAACACTGGAAGAGAAGGTCCTGGAAACATTAAACAGTGAACCAAAAGGAATTCTGCTAACCAATCATCTAAAAAAAAGAGCTACTTGCCAAATTCTCACCATTTTGACATATATACCACACACAGTCTATCTCAAAACCCCCTCAAAACCAGCCAAAAAATACACAGGTAAATTCACAAGCTCAATAACACGTGGACTTAAAACTCGTCTCTCCCGGATGGAAGACACAACACCCCAACTCCCTCCTCTGAGAAAGTTTATTGGTGGATGACCATGAGTAACCACATTTTCTTCAACAGAATTGTCTCATGATAGCATAATGTAACAAGTGGTCTCTGGAATGCAAACAAAGGGCCCCTAAACTGCAGAATTTGGTGGTTCAGTGGAAAAGAGCTCATTCTAGTTCTACTCTGACCATCCTTTTCAGTAGGGACCTCTTCCAAACCTTCCTTGCTCAAGCCTCTTCAAGAAAAGGCTTAAATCTTAAAACTGAACTGAAGATACACATAGAGCAACTATTGCTTTAAAATACTACAGACTTTTATCAAATTAGAGAGTTTTCTTGTTCAAAAAAACTCTATTGTTGAGCTTTGGTGCTGCTGATTCCTATTCAATAGGAACTACTGAAAACAGCCACATGCAGTTACTCCAGAATACTGTTCTCTTTCCAGAAAATTTTCCTACTACAAGTAGAACTTAGAGAGTAGTATCAAACAGACAGTAATTCTGGATTTTTTTTCTCTTCCCTCCTTTGCTATTTATCCCACTTCCATATCTTTGAAATGCTTTTCAAAATATGCCTGCAATATGGAGGAAAGGGAATAGAGGGAGGAAGAGAGAAAAAAGTACTACAATAGATAATATGTACTGTAAAATCTCAATGCAGACAGGGAACACCAGAGTTTTGACTTGGAGTGCTACATACATCAACGCTGACACAAAGCTATGCAGTTTGGTTGACAGGCTGGAAAGGAGGAATGGCATCCAGGACAACTTGGACAGGTTGAAGAGATGAGACCACGGGAACTTGATGAAGTTCAACAAGGCCAAGTACTAGGTCCTGCACGTGGGTCAGGGCAATCAGAAGCTCAAACACAGGCTGGGTAGAGAATAGATTCAGAGCAGCCCTGAAGAGAAAGACTTTGCAGTGTTGGTGGAGAAGAAGCTCAACATGATCCAGCAACGTGCACTTCAAACTTCAAAGGCAACGGTATCCCAGGGCTACAGCGGTATCCCAGGGACTAGCACGTCTATGGAGGTGATTCTGACCCTCTAACTCTGCTCTGGGAGACCCCAGCTGGTGTGCTTTGTCCAGGTCTGGGGCCCCCAACACGAGAAGGATGTGCACCTGCTGAAACAGGTCCAGAGGAAGGTCAGTTAGTTGATCAGAGGGCTGGAGCACCTCTCCTATGAAGACAGGCTGTTCAGCCAGGAGAAGACATGGCTCCAAGGAGATTTTACAGCAGCCTCCCAGTGCCTGAAGCAGGCTGACAAGAAGGCTGGAGAGGGACTTTTCATAGGGCATGCAGTGACAGGACAAGGGGGAATGGCCTTAAACAGTGAGTAGGTTTAGGGTAGACATTAGGAATGAATTCTTTTCTGTGAGGGGGGTGAGGCACTGGAACAGGTTGCTAAGAGAAGCTGTGGATGCCCCATCCCTGGAAGTGTTCAATGCCAAGTGACGAGGAGCTCTGAGCAACCTGGTCTAGTGGAAGGTGTCCACTTCACCGTGCTTCAACCAGGGCTGTTGAAACTAGATGGCCTTTATAGTCCTTTCCAACCCAGGCCTTTCTATGATCCTAAGACCAGTATGGTAACATACCATTTTGCCTACCTGTGGATTCTGCAACACATGCAAAAGTTAACGTTACCATTTCCTGAAGAGATAGTGAAAAATGAAAACTTGATGAATAATTCAAACATGTAAACAAAAGTCTCTATTTTCTCTAAGTCCTGTTCACGAACTGTTCCCAGTACCTTCAAGATTACTCTAGCAGTTCCTGAATAATTCCCCTCCAACATCAGAGCTTGATTATAAAAACATGAACTAAGGAAACATGGAGAAAACAAAAATATTTTCACTTCTCTATCTGCAATTTCATGTGTCTAACATGTATTAAGTGGTTCAAGAGACTGTTTTTCCAAGAGATGGAGTAA
Organism: Daphoenositta chrysoptera; assembly: GCA_013397915.1. NCBI lineage: Eukaryota > Metazoa > Chordata > Aves > Passeriformes > Daphoenositta > Daphoenositta chrysoptera. The sequence goes on along the minus strand of VZRO01000910.1, from coordinate 154,054 downwards.
AGCCCTGAGCAAGTAAAGTCCCTGGCCTGTTGATGAGTCACTGCAGCTGCTAAAAACTGGTGAAACAATAAAAAACTCATCAGTTGGAAGAGGGGAGGTGCTACTTTCAAAGTACAAGGGAAACTAGACATTAGAGAGACCTAAAGGTTTTCCAAAAGCTCACTCAACAATCAGAAACTGACTCCCTCCTCTCCAGGATGCTATACACACATGAGCTCACTTATGGACAAAGAGAATGATGACCTGCTTTCCCAGCTCATATGTAAAACAGTAATTAAAGAAAAAGCTTGTGACTGCATGACAAATTATTGCAATGTAAAGATACATATAAAATATCTGCACCACCACTCCATGGTTTAGGGTGATAAATTCTATGCCATTATACAAACTTGCTCAACATCTGACAACCTCCTCTCTACAACCTCTGTCAAGACAGACATCTCATTGAGCTATAGCCATGGTAGTCATACATGACTTATTTCAAGAGAGATGAATAACTGAAAAAAAAAAAAAGTCCAAGGTGTTCAAGTGACTTAAAATAGAAACTGTGCCCCTCAATAACAACTACACTTTTACAAGGTTTTTATCCCCAAAGAGATAAATGGAGTGTCATGCAATTTGCTGCAGATGAAATGCATAGCAAATAATATCTGGAAAAGCAGGAATCTTGTCAATCTCAAATAGGCACTGAAAGTCTTTTAGAGCTATTCTGTAGGTGACAGCTTGATCTGATAGACTCCGTAAAATTCTGTCATCAGTGTACTTGGGGTACCTGTGGCCAGTAGCTATTCCTCTGCCTGTTGTTAAGGTAGCCACAGTTTAACAATACTGCACACAGACAAGTGTGAGAACCCTGGAAAACTTAGAGACTAAAGGCCTTGCATTTAGGAAAAAAAGAAAAAAAGTAACATTTGCAGTACCAAATGATGTTGTCAACATTTAAACAAAGAAAACCTGTTTCAGTTAAACTACAATCTGCATTCACTATCACAACAGACAGCGCTTATCTCCCCAGCTTATTTATATATAATATGTAATATTGAAGGCCTTTTTGTGAACTGACAAAAGAAGGACAATACTGAGCAGCACTTACACCACTATCATCATCAGCCCTATCAAGACCCCCAACCCGTAAGACTACGTATGATGTAGAAGTTAAAATCCAAGAGAATAAATAATAAGCTGTAAAGAAAGTAGTAATTTATGAACACATACCTATGATGGAATCCCTTCGAAAAACATCTCTGTCAAAAATATAAAATGACAGATGGCGAAAGGTCCGAGGAATTTCACAGTAAAAGTCTTCTCCATAGAAGGGGCTGAGTGAACAAAAAAACAACATACACAAACACACACACACACACACAAAAGAAAAAGGAAAAAAGATTAGTCTTGGTATCCTGGACAAGCCAGTGTGTTTATATTTCACACTCCGAACATCACTCCGGACTGTGATGGTCTTTCCCACCAATGAATGTGCACTGTCAAGCACTGTTCCATTTTGACTCTTCCTAAATATCTTAAATGCCCACAGAACAAGACATTTTAATGTGCAAAAAAGAACAGATACTGCTTTCTATATGGAAAACAAGTACCCCTTTACAAAGGGGGCAGAAACAACATTACTTGTTAATATACAGTGCCTTGAAGGGTAGAGAGAGGCCCCTGCTGCCACAGAATGCCTAGAGTAGACCATTAGGAGAGAGATCACAAAAGCATACATGAACAGGATGAGCAAAATCCAGTATGGTTCATGGCATTTTTTTTTTAAAGCATTTAGTATACTTAAAATAAAATGCCTACAGCCATTGCATCTTTTATCATCCTCTGCAAAGTTTCTTATTTAAAGTCAGATTCAGTCAACTGATGGTAACTAAGCCTTGGAGCTGGCACCATGCTTGTTACGTCAGAGCACTGCATATCTATTTTTGCATTGTGAAATTGTATAGAATAATTTTTTTACAGTAAGACCACATTTAAAAAAAAAATACTATCTCAGCATGAAAAGCTCTTGAAGGAACTAAGGGGCTCTCTTTGGATCCTACCAATTTAAATGGGGAAAAAAACCAAATCTCAGACACCTGGCTTTCCCTTTCACTTTCTCTCTGTCGATTACATGGTTAAGGATTTACTCCTAGGAACTATAAGCGTATATCAACATTATTTATTCATTGACAGGTCTACCATTTTACACAGACCTTTCATTCCAAGTCACTCATGCTTCAGTAGATCTAAATGAGTGGATGCAATTTGAGTCACAAATACAGAAAGCATTGCAGATGTAGACTTAAAAATAAATCTAATTCCAACAGGCCAAAAGCCAGCAAGTTTTTTCTTCCCCTCTTAAACACAGGCCTCCTTATTGCCTTGGTTGAGCTCAAAAATGAGACAAAATTGTGCTGTAGTTTTAATGCTTATTAAAAGCTTTTTATGTTAGAAAACTAGATATGCAGAAGTTAACAATTCCTTAGACTAACTTTAAATTTTTCAGAGTTTTTTCAGAAAAGGTCATTCCTGTGGCTTCTTTCAGGATGTTTTACACTGCCATACGTTTTTGCTTATATTTCTGCCTACAAGAAAAATACGCTGCCCCAGAATAACCACGTTCCCCCAAGAACTAGCTGACAAGTCTGCCTTAAAACACACAGGCACTGCAAATTAGCTAGCCAGTCTGTGTTTGAAGGGAAAATGCCAAATTAATGCCATGAAATCCAGAGACATCACTCAATATTCACCAACAACGTTACTTAAGTCACTACTCCACAAGGAAGAACACATGTTGGATGAACAACGAAGCCCAAGGCATACCCACAGGCTAAACTTAGACCCCTGAAGTCCCATTCCTTGAAATAAATGCATCCACCCGTAAGTTATGAAAACCAATGTGAGGCCCACTCAGTCATCCCTGCTGTGAAGGCAGGGGAGGCACATCTGACAGCTGGAAAGGGCAGCTGGTTTGACTATTTGTCCCAACTGCCCCATCCAATTCAGCACTCTTTGTTACATCCTCTTTACATTCTGCTCTGAGAGGTTTTATTTGGAAGCAGGAATTTCACAGCCACACCTCAGGCACAAAATACCTTAATTCTTTGTTACAAGCAGCTTCTACCAAACTGGGAGCTATATGACTGTCCCAGAAGTCATGCTTCTGCTGGCAGTCCCGAGGGCCTCATTCTGTGCACATCACTTGGTGTAAGTTTTCACGCACAGGCTTAACCCAAGGCAGCCACACAAATGCATTAAATACTGCCCAAATATCTAGTGCATTATACATGCAAAACCCTTTCATCATTCTGAGATTTAATAATCTACTCAGCCATAAAATTGTCCTTTCTACTGGAAGAACATGACAGATTAATTTATTCACTAATGACCTTAGAACGAAACAATACTTAATGAACTGTGGATTATATATCCAATCCTCTATCAAAAATACAAGGGAAGCTTCAGTATACTGCAATTCTAAATGCAATATAAATACAAGTGACTTTTACTGAGCATAATTTACTGATTCTGAGTGAAGGAGCAGGGAAGAGACATCAACTGGGACCTTTGGCAAGTCCCCCTATTAATGTTTGTCATGGGTGTCAAACAGAGGCAGAAGTCAACTAAGATCACACCACAGACAAAACAAAGAGTCAGAAAAGCAGAGTGGACAACAGGAGGTACCTAACCCAACACGTGGAATCAGAGAGCGACTAATTAACAGAAGAAATACTACAAAGGCTGACTTAGCCATGCAGGGACCATATCAGGTCACTGCTTCTGGCACAAGCTTTATTAGTCCTAGCAATGCAGTCTGAGCCCAGAAGAGCAGCTTTGTTCTGCTCTTTGCTTTTCCCCTCCGAGACCTTGAACCCCTTGTAGATTCACAACCTCTCATCACTCAGGTAACACCCCTGAGGTGCATTGGTTCTTAATTCATTTAAGAAAGCAGATTTCCAACACAAGCATACTCAATCTGCACTGGGTAATTAGCCAGCAAAGTTTTAACTGTAAGGATACACATCAAGATAAATCCGATATGTCCCCAACCCAATCTTGTGTAGCTCTGCAGAAACAGTAACTTCTTTCTGAAGGAATCAAAAGCAACCACACAAATGCCTCCAGCTTCCACTTAAATATGTGCTTTTTCTCCATGTATCTCTTCAGAACAGTACTTGCTTTGTCTCCCACCCAGACCTGAAGAGCAAGAGGTCACAGCAGTCAAATCCCATGATTTGTTTCCCAAGCTAACTTATCTTGAACGAGAACCCCAGGGCTCCAGAATGGTTTTTCCAAAAGAACAGCTAAATCCCTCCCCCAGTGTCTCCTCTCTCTGAAAAGCCAGAATTTGTCTGATGGAGATTCAGTGAGTACTTTTATTTTGACAGAACAATTAATAAAAAGCAGCAACATCTGCCTACACAGCCCTCAGGAGTCTGACAACATCCTCCAAAACAAATACTGGAACTAGCCCGGCCGAAAACTCAAAAATCTTTCAAGAACCAAGTGAGTTCAGATTCTACCTACAGGTTTTGAGTTGAACTTTCATTGTAGATTAATCAGCCCTACACTCAGGAGAAATTTTACTCATTCAAAGTGGAAGAGTAACACTGAGGGCCTCCTCCCCAACCCTGGCAGTACAGACTGCAAATCAACGTGATCACAAGGGAAGGGCATGGACAAGACCAGTGCTGTCATTATTTCAGTTTCTTCTGGACTTCAAACAAGTGATGGGACATAACTGCTGAGAGCAGGAAATTGCAACACCAGAAACAGTGGATCTCCCTTGAAAATGCAATTAATCTCCTTCCAAGCTGAACATAACTGCATTTTCAAACCCAGCTTCTTCAGTAAATACTACTAAGTTTAGAACAGCTCTGCTAATTTCGTTTTAGTTTTGCCATCACAGCAACAAGAAGAGTATCCATCAGTGCAGGTATCAGCTACTCTTTAGTTATGAAACAGGGCTTGTTCTTAAGTTGCTGTCTCTTGTTTTCCTGATGGGTTTAGAAAGAGAGAAAGACCTGTACCAATTTTTAAATCCTTGCTCCAAGCTTTCAGGCACACAAAGCCTGACTAACCTTCTATTCCACACACTCTCACTTCACACCCCTTTCTCATTTCTTTTTCACTACATGCACATCAGTTTAATATGTTCTGAAAGAGGGAAGCCTGACCTCAGCCGTCCTTCTTCCTCAGGAAGCACAGGGCTCTCTTACTGCACAGCTTTTGTACAGCCTTGACCACAAACACATACACTGATCAATCCCTCCTCAGGACACCTTCCCTAGTATGATTCCACAGCTCTCATCACAGAAGAGATACACATAAAAAATAAAGTCAAATAGATGCATAAACAGTGCAATGGATTTGAATCTTCAGGCATATTCACTCTCCCCTCACCAAAAACTTGCTTGTTCTGAATGCTCATGGCACAGGAGCAGGAATACCAAGAAAACAAAACTAAAAAAGATCCCTCTAGGTATTGTTTCAGTTACTTACAGCTGTCCAGCCCTCCCCGTTTCAAGGTATCTATTTTTGAATCTCTTCTAACGCATGTCTTGGCAATGGATATTTTCAGGAGGAGACAGGGAAGGAAAAGAGAAAAATTACTGTGCAGATCAAGTGGAACGAAAGCAAGTAAGGAAGAGAATCCTTACTTCAAACACAATAAACCCTCTAGAGAGGGTTCCAAAATTGTTCACATTTACATATTTTACTAAATTCCAGAAGCATACTTGCAACTTTATTTCACAGCTTCAGATATCTACTGATATCATCACAAATAATATTAACAGAGAAGAAGAGATTTCATAAAACAAATGTTAGTGTAAAAACATTTTAGTTTCAGGCTGTGTTACAAAACCTCGTGCTTGTTTCTCAATACTTAGGATTTGCTAAAGCAGTTTTGTTTTTGTGTTGGCACCAGTACTTCAGTGGATGAAGTGAAAGAGTTGCATGATGAATAATAATGAAACCCCTCAAACCAGAATTCTTTGTGTATGGATTTTTTTTTTAACTGCTTTTGTGATTAAAAGTAAGGACTATTAACATGCCACAGGCAACCCCGCATCCTCTGACTATTTTAAAAGGGTTAGAAATACTGGATTCATCCTGCTGCATGAACTGAACACCAGAGTTCACATCACCATGTGAGCAGGAAGCAAAATCAGTCTTGTACAAAGGAGCACACTTGTTTGTTTCTACTACTAAGCTTTTTCTACTACTTGGCTAATACTTTTTATGCTATGCTTTGCAGCATATGTAAAGGGAGTGGGGTAGAAGAGATATTTATTCAAAGCAGATACTGCAAGCCAAATAAAATCTGAATGCACTTCAATCTCCTACTAGACACAGAACTAGAAGACAACAGGCAAGTAAGACAGGCTCTGTAAAAGCCAAAGTTGGCAGATGTCATGGTAGCTTTCTGACAAATTTTATTAATAATAACTAATATATTTGAAGCACAGATTTGGCAGAGAACATGCAACAGGAAGTATATGGCACAGGAGGCAACATCTAAATCCAAACATGTCACTTATGCCCACTGTCGAGAGTGCTGCCTGCAGTCTACCAGACAACCACTGAGCCTAAGTGAATTTTTCTCATGTCACTGTGCAGAGACACTCGGATGAACAGTGCTTTGTTACACCCATAACCAGCCCTACTACACCGAGGAAAAAATAAAGCAGTGTGCATTTTCTGAATCCTGTGCTCAGAAGAGACAGACAGATACATGAGCTATAGTTATCAACCTCACTTGACAGTTGCTGGTTTGGCTCAATGAGGCTTACAAGGATTATGATAAATTGAAGCAGCAGCCGTTTGGCCCCTGGTCACCTCCCAAAATATTCTGTAAGACGACACACACAAACAGCAGAAGTCACATTACAGCTGCATGTACTTTTTTTTTTTTTAAATCACTCAAAGCAGCCCACAACACCCAACAATTGTTACTCACAAGGGTGGCTTTTCATATAGATAAACACTCATTCATAAACCCTGCCTTGGGTCTCAAGGTTCACTTCACTCTCCTTCTTCCATTAAGTCTTGCCTCCCTTACTGGCACCCTTCCCAGCTATATTACTTCCCTGCACAACCACGCCGTCCTTGGCTTCAATAATACCCCTGACAAGGCTGAAGTTGTATCCCTACCAATCTTAAACCTTTCCCTTAGAGGTTTGGTGTGCCAGAACTGAAGTTTATTAGGAATGCAAGCCACAGTTAGGTGCTGTCACATGCAGAAGACAGCAGACCCTGGGAACACGCAGGGGTGAAGCTGCAGAACACACTGCAACATCCACCTCAAGGCCTCTCTGCTTAAGGCCCCTGGGCTGGGAAAGCTGTTATTTCAAGGAGGTGAGCTGGCAGTGTAGGAATGTAGAAGCAGCTAAAGGAGCTAACTCAGATACAACAGCTAATTTTGGCAACGCTCCAACTAAGGGAAACAACTTTGTGTTTAAAATTTGAGAAGTGGCCTGCATCCAAGACATTATCAGAAAATGAGAAGTTTAGCTATGCAGCCATGAACTCCAAACATACGGGGAAAACCTAGAATTAGGAAACAACAACATTAAATATGGCAGTAGAATAACTTAAAGAAATTTCTGAGAGCTACTGGCTGAATTTGTTACCTGATCTAATTCTAAAACAAAGACAGGGCAACCACTTCTTAAAGAGAACATAGCCTTAAGTATGAATTTACAGCACATTTCAATATACACTGACAAGCACACAGCAGACTTGTAGTTCTCACTGTTGCATTCACCAGAGGCTAGCAAAAAAAAAAAAAAAACCAAAAAAAAAAACCCAAAAAAAAAACCACAACCAAAAAAACCTGGGGGTGGGAAGGTGGGGAAAGTGCCTCTGGCTTCATTTGCTGTTCATTCAGGCTTTGATCGCTATGTTTAGCACGTGAAAAATTCCTCACTGAAATAGTGGCAAACTAAATAATCACAGACTCAAGATGCTTGGCTCACCTCTCTAAAGCACACACTGGCAGACATTTGATTCTTAGCGTACGACAGATTTTGCCTTTATTCATATCCTTGAAACAAATTTAGAGATGTCACATTCCTTCCATTCTTCACCTATGATTTGAGAAGCTGCCTTGATTTCCTGTTGCAGCTGACACTGCCCTTTAAGTGAATGGGCACATTTGATGCAAACTGCAAAGGTGAAGCCAGTCTTAACACCAACAAGGCAAGGAAGTTCATCCTCAGGAAATATCTGTAGCTAGGAAACACTCCTGGATGGTGGAGCCTGAAGTAGGGAAAGCTACTAGTGGGGGAAGATAAGTAGTTTATTGAGCAAAGGGAATTAATAGGCAAAATTCTTGTCAGGCTGTTTACTTCCACCTCAGAACTAAAGAAAATTTGTAGATCTCTGCATTAATAAAAACACAGCCATTCTAACATGCTCCTTAGGACATAAAATACACGACTCCCTTCACGTACATCTTTGCTAGGTTATATGGAATGGATCCAAATCTATTCAGTGTCTTTGTAGATGATGGTAATATAAATATTGAATGACAAATACAAAACAGAGAAGCATATTAAATCCTGGCTCTAACAGACCTCTCCCTCATATCTTATGACTTGCATGTGACCTTCTTAGAATTTAGTAAAAGCTTGTGCCAAGTTTACAAAAACAGTGCTGCCTGAAGAGTTCAAGATTCTCTCCCTGAGAATCTGGATTTGTCACCCTGACCAACTCACGCATTCACTATTCTTGCCCAAAGATCCCCAGAGAAGTGGGGTGATTCTGAACAACCCATATAAACAGCACTTTTATGTTGCTCTGTGGTTTTGTAGGTTTTCTGCCCTGGTGGTACCCAACCCTTGACTTCTTTCAGTCAGACACTACTAAGTTTATCGCAGCAGCCCCCAAAATCTTCCAGCACAAGGCAGCAGTGCCCATCATCCAGTTTAACAGCAGCCAAGAGGCTGGATGACAGGAATGACTTAAATACCACATTGTGATTTATGAGTCCCACCTGACTGTTGAACAGAGGAGGTTAAGATTCACCATGCTGGCTCCTCTCAGTTTTTGAAATACAAACTTAGATAAAGGGCATCAACCTCATAGAGATTCTCTTCAGAGCACTGGTAAGGGCACTTCACTGGACAACAGGATGTGCTGGTTCAGTTCTTTTGAGTTCTGAATGATTCATGCATTGTTGATTTAAAAGGTTACTGCTCTCAGCTGTCTTCTCACTGTCTTCTCACTCTGCCACAGTCTAATAAAAAAAGAAAATCTGCTGCAGAAGATTAGGACAAAGCTCAGGGAGGCAACTTCTTACACTGTCCCAGTATAAAACAGGAGCTGATGAGTCACAGTCTGAAGGTTCTATCACAGATATTCCAAGCAAGCCAGAATTGGACATTCATCCAAGTCCCTCTGGGAAGGAGAGATAACTGCTTCCTTTTTTTCCCGTTTGCCAGTTCTGTTTAAGCTTTACACCAGGAGAAGGCCTGCATGGAAAAATATACATTTATGCAGTGCCTAGCAGAAGCCTAATGAAGTTCAACT
>VZRO01000910.1:103852-144491 GCA_013397915.1 Daphoenositta chrysoptera | reverse complement strand
GAAGTAATTCCCAGCTACACAAGACACTGTGTCAGTTACAAGCCTTTTCATGCAGATGAAGAAAAAAATATTCAGAAACGCTGCAAAAGATGGGCTTCTCCAGGATAAATCTGAACAAGAAGACATCATTCCAGAATCAGTACCAGGGCTGCATATGAAAAACCTCGCAATTCAGATTTTCATACAAAGCATCTTGTTTTCTAAAGACTACATAAAAATAATTTTTTGAGCTTACTGGAAAATTACGGGGTTATCAGCCTTAGTAAAAATACAAGCAATTCTTAAAACTTAATAGCAAGCCAGCTCTGTGCCAGACATGAAATGATAGGAAGTAGAAAACAGGCATGAACAACAGATCAGAGCCAGTGCTCCCCACTTCAAACTGTAGGGGAAATAAATATGTGCCAAGCTGTGTCACCCACTCCAATGTGGAGGTTCAGGCAGGACTCAATGAATTCAGTCAAGCATTGGCCCAGCTTCACATCCCTGTTCCCAAACATTGTGTAGCACTGCAGTGATACCTCAGAAAAAGGGACCAACATATGATTCACTATTAAATTGGCAAGTGCCTGGCAAAGAAGCATTGTACATGAGAGCAGGAATTTCTCTGCTGCACAGAAATTACATAGCCTATAGGGCACATAAGCCTCGCCTGCCCAATAACTCACTTGATGGGTTAAATCAATTTGCAAACAAGCATTAAAGAATGTAACAGCATGACTGGCTCCTCAGCTCATCCCAGAATTCTACAAAAAACAATAGGCAACTGCAGTAGGGTCTGGTATCATTTGAAAAACATCTTCTGGAAGTCTATGTATGCATTTGTTTTAAAAGATGTAAACACAGTCATGAAAGATAAAGTAGCTGTTTGAGCGTGCCTCACTAGGTAAGAGCAATTCCTACCCACAGACTGGAAAGACATCCCAGGATTACCACATTCATGTATTTGGGAATTTTGTCTGCTTTTCTTTTATGCCCCCAAAAAACAAAGACAGGGAAACACCTATATGGCTAAATGCAAAACTGAGGTGATATCAATGTCTGTAAGTGGATATTCAGAGACTGTAAAGCAGCAAGTTTTCCAAAAATAGTATTTGAAAACAGAAGCTCACAAAGGGAGAAGGCACAGACTCCCACTGAAGACAGGAATTTACCAGAAGAAAGAATGACCAAGGAGACCATCTTTACTCATGCCTTAGATCAAAGAAAATAGGTCCATAATGGGATTTTGAGAGGTCATCTGCTCCCACCATTGTTTCAAAGCTGGAAGATCCCAATGATTTAGTTGGGACTGATTATACAGAACCTATTAAAAGCCATCAGCAATAAACACAAAACCCAACACAATCTACTCCAGTGCTTCAGAACCTTTAACAGAGATTTTTCTTCACAGTAAACCTTAGCATCAACTTCCTTCCCCACTGCATTTTGAGTTCATTATTATTTCCAATATCCATACTGGACAGACAGACCAGTCCCCTCCCTCTCAAATTTTTGTTTTGTTGGGGGGATTGTTTGGGGGTTTTTGGTTTTGGTTTTTTTGTTGTTTTGTTTTTTGTTTAATTTTTTTTATTTACATATTTATGTCTACTCTACCTCTTCTCCAGGCTAAAGAATTCCAGTATTTTAACCCTTCTTCATCGGTTATGTTTTCCAGACCTCTGATCATTGCTCAGCTCTCCCCTGAATTCACCTCAATTAACAAAATGAACTTAGCCCCATCAGGAAACCAGAAACCTTCCCATTTTGCACAGCCCCAGTGAACCTCTCCCTCATTATAAGAAAATCTAAAGACAGATGGAACTTCTCCCACTGCAGGAATTATACTTGTTGCTTATTTTTATTACCAAGAGTTTATTATTTCAATAGAAAAATGCTTGGATTAATTCAAGGAAATGACATCAACTATTCTCACACATCCTCACTTCCCATCTTCCATTTCCCTGTGAAGCACTAATGATCATCCAGAAAAAAAAAAAAAAATTAAAAATCCCAAAAACAACAACAAAATTTATATGACATACAAAATCACTTTTAGAGAAACAACTGGTTCAGGGAGATTAGGTTTAGGGACACTACATGTCAGCTATAGGGGTGAGGAAGAAGGCATACAGACCAATTTTTGCTTTTTGTTAATATAGTATACTACAAATGGGAAAGCATTCGCATCATTCAAAAACACCAAGGCTTAAAGATGACAAAAATTTATGCGAAAGAACAATTAAAGAGACTTACTGGAATAAATCCCACTCACATTCCTGAATGTCTCAGGTACTTCTGAGTGGTTGGGACTGAGGTCTAGAGATACTTCCTGAAGTACATTATTTGCAATAACAAGACAAATAGCAAATTCCTAACATATTACTCAAATTTGGAAAAGGGTAAGAGTTATCTCTTAAGATAAAAGTTATAAACGTGAATGTTCCTTGCTGTTTCTTTCCTCTCCACCCAAAAAAAAAAAAGCCTTGCTTACCAGAATATACATATACACCTAGCCTAGCTTCCCTTATTTTTCTGATGTCTAAGGATTTCCAGGAAAAACCATTTAAACTTTTGCTACATGCTTCTCATTCTTTTTCATTCTACATTTGACCTCTGCAATCTCATAGGAAGTGTCCAAGATAATCAGACAGGCATCTTATGTTCAAATCTCTCAGTTACAGCCCATGACAGGAAAAAAAATAAAATCCTTAACTGAACTCCCTAGGGCAGCCAGACCGTGCAAAATTCTAAGCATAGAAAGATGCAAAATGGAGTTTAGTGCACTCTCTCTAAGTTGAGATTTTAAAAGCTTAGAGAAGGTAAAAACAAATACTGCAGAAAGAAAGGAGCACTGGTTGTACACTGTTAGGAAAAAAATTATTATGGGTTGCATGGGTGAAGGCATTTTCCCATAAATACAGATAGTTATCGTGACATTACTGGTTTTACCACTAGTGTTTTTAAAACTGGAAGAAGAATCCTATTCATCCTCTCTTCTCCCCTCAAGAAAGTATCTTTGGAATATTAAACACACCTAGTAAGCAGAGAATGAGAAGAGTTAACAGAACATTTATATATGTATGTGTTACCATAATGACTTCTCCACTATTTTGGTCCTGAAAACCTCCTCCTGGTCCAGGTTTACAGTACAGTAGCAATCCCTCATCTTGTTTGGCCCTGGATATGTAGGAAGATTTTTGGCTTCACCTAAGACAAGAAAGAAAAAAACCAGAAAGATTACTTATTAAAACATTATCCATAAATTAGTCATCTGTCAACTTAATGCAGTGTCAGCAACATGGCTAAAAGCAAAGTATTATATTTTCCTTCTCAAATGTGAAGTCTCTATGAAATTTTACAGCAGCCTCCTGTTTTCATTCCAGCCAGTCCTGACAATCACCAAGTTGAGCTCAGCTAACAACTCAACTGTCTGTTGCATCCAATTCATTCCCATGTATTTGGATGCAGACTATCTCCTTCCCTAGTCGTGTTTAGATTATGATCAGTGTTACCATAAGATACTAGGAACATCACACAACATAGCAATCAAGCTTTTCAGTACAGCCCACTGATTTTATCCTAAAGCCATTACCAGAACACAGCAAATGAGCTGTGCAGATCACAGCTCCACCACTCTCCACGGATGTGGAGATGGAAAACAGTCACTTTAGTTACAGCCAACAGCCTTAGATCACAAGCTGGACTTCAAAGCACTCTGATGGGATAACAAGCACTTGTGAAGCTGCCTAAGGTCCTTGCACAAAGGTACCATGCAAGTCATGAATTTCTTCGCAATAAACCTTTGTTTCAAAACTACAGCAAGAAGCATGTATCCTATATTTAACAACAACAAAAAGGACAGGACTGAGGACTCAGGGTAACCAAGAAACTACCAAACCCGAGTATGAAACAAGAACAAAACCCCAGTTTTCCTCTCTACATATCTATTAATAACTAAAGCCGAGCACTAAATTTCCTTGGATGACTGATAAAAATCAAAACTCTCCAACAGGAAACTGGACAATGCCCCTCACCGTTGTGCTAAAGCAATTTAACACTGTGTGGATGAGTGATTTAATTCTAAAGACAAAACTCAGACCTAAAAGCAAGTCTACAATGCTCATGGCCTTATTTACCATCAGTCTTCCAGTAGCTGTAGATCATTAGCACATACCATGGGAACTAGATCGTTCTCTCCTGGTAAAAATACAAGGAACAAAACTAAAACTGCACAGACCAAGGGAACACAGGCTTGTTTGCCAGTACAGAAGGAAACTTCAAATGATGGTAACAAATATAACTTTCTATCCAATGTCTGCACCTCAGCTTAAGTGCACTTTCCTAGACACAGTGTTTCCCAGTCTCCAGCTCCCAAATAGCTTTATACTATTAACAGAATGGCCTTGCTTTTTTCAACCCTATCTTCAGTAAAGGCATACTTTTTCCTTTTGGCAGATTTGTTCAACAGCAATCTGATGCATGTGCATGTAAATACTGAAGATATGTAGCAAGGAAATCCTGAGCCAACCTGCATCCTCAGCTATAAAGGAAAGGCACAAAATGACACAGGACTCCATGTCTTCCTGCCAATGATCTCTTTCTGGCACACTGTTTGCACACTTCTGCTAACTGACCCATGGCATGCCCTGGGAAACACCACATATCCACACTTCTCACAAATGGCTTGTATATGGGTGACTGTATGTGCATATGTTTGCTAAAGCTAACCATGGAGCATATATAGAGGCACTAAAAAGGGACTTGAAACTGTTGCTTCAGACAGTAATGCCTCACTTCAGAGTTCTTCTAAATAAGTTTGTTCTCTCAGCTCAGCTGATACAACTTGATAGCATTCTTCCCACTTCCTTCAGAGTTGTGAGACATTGCATCAAAAAAAGCTGTCTCCACTGTAATTGGAAGGTGTCAGTGGAACATCTGTTGGTGCGCCCAATGTGGCATTAAACTAAGCTGAAGTGTTAGCAATAGTTTAACTGCAGCAGCTCTAGACAAAAATATACTGAGGATTATTGATGGCTTGCTCAGTCTGCATTGAAGTCTATCCTGCCATACTAAACCTTCAAGTTTTATTCTTGTTAGTCTGAGTTCAAGCAAGTTACAAATCAAATGCACTATTCTCACAGACTGAGGCCTCAAAGTCTGTCTCCTCTTCCCACACAATCAAATTTCTATTAATTTCTCTCACATTGAAGTCACATGAAACCAGACTCTTTTCTGGATAACTGGGTACAGTTCCCCAAAGAGACAGAGTGTCAACAGGAAGCGTTTCAATAGCAGACTGATAAGGAAGTCTTCCTCCGGGGCTGGCACACTGTTCTCACGGTTCTTCCAAGAGAAAAACACCAAACTTTTCAAGCTCAAAATCAAACGAAAATAATAACACAGCTTCCCTTTTTCAGCACTCTTCCACTTCCTACTTCAAGATTAATGCATTGCATGAAACCAAATCTCGATTTCTCATCTTAATTTCCATTTTTTGATGTGCACAATATTCACTTAAGCGCTTAAAGGTAATAGTTACGCCAAATACTCTGTAAGAACCACATCTGAAAACTCAGTGCTCTTCCTTCTTAAAAGACTTACAGTAGGAAAGCCCACAATATTGAAACATAAATGCAGTATGAAGGAAGACACCATTTAGCATCACTAGAAAATGGCTGCCTGCATAGCCTGTAGAGCAAATTAAAGGTCACCACCATCACAATGTTAGAAACTGCACAGAAGGAAGATAAAGGGAAAAGACATTTTACTGTAATTTCTTTCTTCAAAATGGAAAAAGACCCTGAAAAACCACTGAGACTAGAACAAGGGATTAATTGACCAACCCAATACATTAATCACATTACTTACTCGAGTAGCTTACAAAAAAATACTGTTTCTTCCCAAGACCGGCAGCAGACAATGGCTGTTTAGATTCCTCCACCACGGAGTAGTTGAGAAAGAAAAATTTATCAAGCTTTCAAGCATAGCTAAAGACTCAGCTCTCTAGCCAGACATTTTATGTCAACAAACATGCTCTGTTAGAGCTTCAGTTGCTCTTTAGATTCCTCCAAGACAAAAAAGTTCCCTCTGTGGCACTGTTTTGCCATCTACAATGAAGCTGAACAATTTGATCAGTATTTTTTTGGTTTTACTACTACTGAAATGAAAAAAAAAAAAAGAAAGTCCTGAATACATGATACAGTCATTTCCATTTTCTCAAAAACCAGCTGATGAGATCATTTGTTTTGGACAAGAATTTAATCACTTAACCTATCTCTATAGAAGAGGCATCTTCATCAACTGCATTTTCAAAAGCCAACTCCACTTTTTTTTTCCCCCTTCGTATCTGTGAAGTACCTGTACACTAGAGAACTTGGAGAGGGTTTGCAAATGAAAGGTCAATACACTCGCCTTCAAAACCTTCAGTTTTCCACTTCCACTAAGAAGAAATGGAATGTTGCTTAAGATGTCTAAGACCCTGACAATTTAGACTACACAAGCACTTTGTTTTGGAGCATAAGGCTTCCATTTGGAGCAACAGTAGCAGAATAATCAGTTCAAGTTTGCAATGGCTTTTCCCTCTATCCCTGCACTTCTAATGTATATGGGTCCTAATTTAACTGTGTGCCGAACTCAATTTAGCACTAAGTACTTAAACCTAGCAAAGCTGATTTCAGCTACGGAAAAGTTAACATTAGGTATTTTGGACAAGTCTTAAAATATAGACTATACAATTCTGAATATGTCACTGGCTTGCTGTCTTCTCCCCATGAATTACTACAGGGTCGCTACAGTTCAAAAATAGATTACCAGGGCAGCACGGATAGCTTAGCTTGAGCCAGGCACAGGGAATGCAACAAGCTGGAAAAAGATGAAGGAAAAACTCAAAATTGTATTCATCTTCCTTGTTCTTTCCAATATTGCATATTCCTGCCCTGCTAAAACACTGGCAATAAAATTAAAGCAAGTAGAAAGGGCTCTCCTGCACATATGGCAGGGAAGGGCACTGGAAGCACAACTGGCAATAACTAAAAGAACTTTGAAAATGCTTCTAGGAATAAACAAACATATATGTACATTTCCTTGAGCTTTGCCACTTGAATTTTTTTGAAGCATCTAGTATTTCCAATTGAATTTAGACACTTGCCATTGTGTTATCTTTGCTTCTAACATATTTCCCCAGAGGCAACTTTCTGAGAAGTAAAGAATGCATGACAGCCAGGTATTATTACTTTTACCTTTTGCAACAAATTTCCTGCTCTTGTGCTGCCAAGTACTGGGTCCCCAGCACACATCGGCCAATCTGAATGCATCAAGGAAGTCTTTGTAGTTTGTTAACAAATTTAGTTTGCTGTTTTCTAGCAGCAACATATTTGACCAAGTTGGCATGAGAGAACCATTTCTCAAACTGTTTCAGAAAAGAAACAAGCAAACAGAAACCTACCTCCAAAAAATAAATCCAACAAAAGCAGCTGAGCTTTCAATGCCAGAGCATTTGACTTCAGGGAGCATGCTGAAAGGCTTGAGTACAGAGACAAGATACCTAAAATCTGAAAAGGGCATCGTATCCAAACCCACAACAATCCACTTTGTTTCTGCTATATTCAGGAGCACACTCTCCAAAGAAGCTTGTAGGGAAGCATTTCAAGAACAAAAACAGAGTAGCAATGTATGTCAAGAATGAAAAGCTTCTCCTGTTCTCCTTTAAGCTCTCTATCTCAATAGAGATGCTGGAAATCTTGAAAAATTATCTCAAGCACTCCTTTCAAGTTTGCTTTCTTCTGAAAAAGCATTATTGCTTGAACATCCACAGATCAAGCAAAAATGGAAAAAGGAAAATGTGTGAAACAGCTCTGAGTATCACAATTTATGCTTAAAAAGCTAGTCACGCACAAAATTCAGCATTTATGTAAAATATCAAGATGCCAGCAAGTTTCTAATTAACACTTAATTTTACTTAAAACAGAAATATAATACCACTCAATGTTGATTTAAACACACAGAAATTCCTAGAATTTCATGCCTATGCATTAAATTTAAACTGAACAGAAACAGTTGCATTTATGTTGAATGCTGAGAAAGCAGTTCATTTTCTTGCAAATGAAAGATCATCTTTTTTGTAGATGAGATGGGGACTAGGGGAGGGATATGACTGCAACACTTCAGGAAGAAGATACTGAGAAAATAGTCCCTTTTAATATTGAAATGGTCCCCGTTGAAAAACCTATATTCACATTAGAAACAAAATTTGTTACCAAACAGCTAATGTCATAATTATATGACATTATTGTAATGTTTCAAAGCAGAATAGATTGCTACATTTCTATATAATTCCTATATGTAGATATACTGTGTGTACCTCTCAGAAAAGAAATTTTGAATTAATTTTTGCCTTTCCAAACAGAAAATAGCAATAAAATACAATAAATTTTAGAAGTGAAGTTCCAAGAACTAGTGTACCTGGAATGCAACTACAGAGCTCTGTAAGTAGTTTAGTGCTCTTTTGTACTTCTGTAGTAAAATAAAAACAATAAATACTTTCTAAGCAATACATGCTAAGTGTCAAAATGTTCTTTTCCCCTCCACTTCTGTGTATAATTCCCACAGCCTGAAAGTAAGAAAAACACGTGAAAATCAAATATCTAATAAAGAAAATTGATATATTTAAAAAAAATATTTATTTTAAAACAGATGTGGCTAGAAACACTACTTGTCCAACAAGCTCTCTCTGCCTTGACCATTGGCATTTATGTACACACACATACACACAACTTTCCTCTCACGAAGAGACAGATTGCATTAGACTTCTAAACCAGGTCAAAAATTGCCATCTGTGAACAGATTTTGATGATCTGGAAAATAAGATTTTTCGATGACCTGTTCTTAATCTAAAAGCCCTTGTCTGCCAGCCTCTTTCCACATGAGATGGTGATCACATTATAAGTCTCAGGGAAAGCACTTCCTCAACGAAACAATACTGAAAGCCTGGGCATTAGCAGCAGCCCCTGAGCAGCTCGGTATCATGGCCTGGACACCACAGCATTGCTTCAGCAAGCAGCCACCAAGGAAAGCACACTCCATTAATTACAACCTTTTAGACAATGGTATCGTGTGGAAACCCTCTTGGCTGCAGGGAAAGAGCACCAACCCCAAACCTTTTGCATGAAACTGAAGACCAGCACCAGCTGATACCTCTATTCACAGCCTAGTGACGGGAATATTTGGCATCTGTTAAAATCCCATTTGCACAACCCACTTCACTGGTACACCCAGTACCATACTGCTATACTACCTCCTTTCACCTACACATGATTAAACTTATTCTGTATCAGGTAGGAACCTTCATACAGATCCTCCTCTGATCTGGAGCCTGTTCTGGCACAGCAAACAGACCTTTCTGTCCACTGTAACAATTGCTAAGTCTAATCAGCCACAGCCTGCATGGTGAACAGACTCAGACCTCTCACTCAGAATGGCAAGTAGCCAAATTCCCTGTTTCCTATACACGTGTGATCAGACATTCCAGTTCTCCTTTTGCAGCCCTGAAAGTCCAATAAACTGTCCACATATCTTGCTTTATTTTTCTGGATGTAACAGAAGCAGCTGAGGATATTTTCACTGGAGAGCAATGAGAAGCTGCAGGCTGACAGTCTTACTTTTCTTGTAAGAAGAATGAACACAGAGGAGGCTCAAAAGATCTTGTCATGATCTTAAGTACTTAAGTGCTTACAGCACAAGGGCTGTTAATCAAATCCTAGGGCTGAGAGGAAAGATGCCTATAAAGCAACTTTCATGAGAGCTGCTTGCAAAATTAAGGTTTTAGTTTGTACAAGAGGAGAAGCATAATTCTCCTCAACTCCTTAATAACTGGTTGTGTGCTACTTGCCAATATTGTGGTCAACAGCAGGCATCAGGTTTCTCTAAAGATCCCCTTAGAATAGTAACTTAATCCCACAAAATAAAAATTACACAGTCCAGCTGCTTTTTAACAAGACTGAAGCTATTCTGTATAAAAGGACACTTTGAAGATACTATTTTAAAGCACAATACTGCCAGGAAAAAGGTGTTCTCAAGGAGTTTACATTTGAATTCAGTTTTACTGTGGCATTCTGGGGTTAGCATTCTAAGTTGCTTTGATGTGATTTTTTTTCATTTCATATTTCTGCAGAAAAACCGATGAATTAGCTAGACTGTGTCTTTATCTGTGTTGATACAAAGTCAGACTCAGTTCCACATATGTATTATTTTTCAATCCAGCTTGTGTTTTGAAGATGGTACTTTGCATCAAGACATCTCATGCAGCTTCCCAGCTGCATTTGGTAGAAACTCGTGAGGTTTTTCCTACCAGTTTCAGTACTGTAGGGACTGCCTACAGGTTGTTCTGTAGCCTCTGAACTGTGACCTTTGTTTGGATTGTGGCTTGCACAGTTCTCGGTAGGTTTTCTGGTTTTGTTCTGAGGTGGGGCATTTGTGAGGGGGAGTTGTTTGGTTTGGTGGTAGTTGTTTTTTAAAAAAGAAAATCAGCTTCCTAAAGTCATAAAAGACCTTCTCTCAGCAAAGTTTAAGTCACTGAACATCTGTTGTGGGAGGCCATGAGGGAGAGATTCAGGCTGCAGGAGGGGCAGAGTAGCTGAGAGGAAGTAACTTTAAACAGGCTATTCCATCATGGAGCTGCACTGAGCAAACAGTGAGCAATTTCAGCTATTTTTAGAAAAACAGTATGACACAGGAAATACAAGCAAATGATTTACAACAAACAACAAAATCCTACAACAACTCACATGTTCCCTTTTGAGAGCCTCTGTACTTTAGGACAATTTAAGATTGTTGCTCTGTAGTAAGGAACCTAGTCATTGCTAAGGAACGAAAGCAGCGTTCTCAAAAACATCAGTATATCCAAAAAGAAATGTCTGTGGAAATAAGTATTTTACTTTCATTTATATTATTCACAGACAAAACCAAAAGTCGCATCACAAAAAAATAAGAAAAAGGACAATTTTTATCTATGTACATCCCATTTTTTAAATTGTAGATCAGAAAGCTACAGCTGTGTGGAAAAACCAAAAAAACACAAGCAATGAAAAAGGAGTGATGCCCTGTCTCTTCCAGGCACTAATCACTTCTATCACAAGCAGCAACACTAAAAATTTTTAGAGTAGACTAACATGAAAAGTACAAATCTGCCAAGATTAAAACTTTTTTGCTTAGATTAAAAACTGTTTTGCTTAGATTAAAAACTACTAACCAAAAGGAATAATTGCTGGAAAGCCTAAGCTTTATGGGTACTGTTAAGAAACTGTAATTGTTTCCTCTAATGATTCCACTGTCCACAATGGCTCTTGCTTTAGAATTATATATTTAGAAACATCTTCACCAAGCAGTCTCACAGGATCAAGTTTAGATCAGGTTTAGTTTGGTCCTCTGGCCCCACAGTTTTCAAACCAAAATAAATCCTGGCTATTGAGAAACTGGACGATTCTGAGCACAGAAGTTCAAGGCAATCTTGAAAACAATCTAAGATTTAGGAATTAACTGAGAAAAGAGTGTCTTCCTCCACATTCAAAACACTCTTCCTATTACAAAAGTAATCATCATAAGGGAGAGAACAAGGTTTTGGTATCTCTTCAGCTTACTTTACTTTAGTCTTTCTTCAAAAACAGTGAAAATAGTTACTATCCTACAATGAGATCAAATTCTTTTTTCCCATTTAAATATTCCTCATGTGTTTCTTCACACACAAGTATCCTCTGCACTAAGGAACAAGACAAAAGGAAACCCTTTAAGAGAAGTGTGATCATAACCAGTTATCAGTCTACTAGCTTATCAATGGGTTTTGAATGAAAAAGGGAAAGCATACCTTTCTAGCTGTAGCCTTAGGTGGCTGACAAATGCCATGCTACAAACTCAGCTCTCAGATTAGGATATTACCAAACCCATCCACAGTATTTGTGTTACTTTAGTTACTGGGCCTTTACTTACATAGCACTTTTTCCAGTGAAGCGAAACAAAAATAAATTCCACTTGGACGTTACTAAGGTTGGTGCCTTATATGATTATAGGTGACTTTAAAAAATTATTTCACTGTTGAATAGCGTGTATTGCACAGATGCATGACAACAGTGCACAAGAATTTACATACATTATGCTAATTTCTTGTTGCTAGCTTGCAGTTCCATTAACGAAACAAAACCAATAGCATCTCCCCCTACAACATTTTAAGGTGCTTAAAAGCGTTTGAGCTTTACTATCAAAGCAATCATTTGCCAGCTTGCAGTGCTGTGCAGCTAAACTCTTAAGTCTGCAGATGCAAGGATACCCCTCAAGTGATCTGCAAACTCATTGATTTCTTCACTGAAAGTAAGAGGACAACATGCCCTCTACTCTGAAGCCAGACTGCCTTACCTACAGCCACCACACAGCTTGGCCCAAGAATTTCTAGAAGCAGCTACTTTTAGAACATCCACACACTGACAGAACTGGACCATCATCATCATCATCAAGATCCTAAACATTCCATTCACCACGTCAGCAGGCTTCCCAAACAAGTATCTGGTTTTTTCAATAATCTGATCAGCACAGCATTCCTGGCTCCTTGTTGAAATAAAATTTGCACTTAGAAAATACAGATTAATAAAAACTGACCTAAGTATAGGGAGAAAATGACGATTGTAGCTACTACTGAGTTAAGCCTTGGAAAGTTTTCAAGTTGCAAGCTAAAAGTGTATGAGATTATTTTTAAAACGAGCTGTAAAGCTCTACCCACAAATCCAGAGCAGTATATGGGACTTGACTGACCAACACTGAGCAAAATGAACTGTAAAAAATAAACACGAAATCCCCCATCCAATTTCCCAGTGTCCCAGGTGGTGGCTGGGGGAATACTCTTTGAAGGAAATGAAGTTCACATGCAAAAATACCTAAGCATTTACTTGTTCTTGCTTCATCTGCAGTCACAGGATCAGGTCCTCATCTCACAGTACATAAGCCCCAACATACTCATCTCTGCACAAAGTAACTGCCAAAAATACATGGTCATGTTGTCTTCAAGGGGGAGCCAATGCAGCAGGATTAAACAAACTTCAAGGCAACACAGGCCTGTTCTATTCCAGTGGATGTTCTCACAGAAATAAAGACAAGACTTAAATTTTGGTTGTAGCTAATCACCTAGAGGCTGAGTATTTTTCAAATCTGGCAATGTTTTTTGGAAGCTGGGTATTCCCAATGAGCTGCTCTCACCCACACCCACAAAATTCATCCAAAGCTGAATTTTATTATCTCTCTTTAGTCACCTCATGCATCCGTCTCACACAGAATGAAAGGAAAACTAACAATGTGAACTAATATTCATAACTATTGTGAATATCTGATACCTTTGAAAATCAGCTGAAAACTGGAGACAGAACAAGACCACCAGAAAAAGCCTCGCGATAAAACCCAAAACACCACTGTTCGGACTTGCTATGGAAAATGTCACTTTCTACCACACTGGTTTGCACCTCCGCCTACTCCATGAGCATCTTCCTGTCAAAACACTGTTAACAACTTACAACATGAAAAATGAAGCTGTTCATAAGAACCAGAATCAAAGTTTAATGTGGAACATTAATTAATCTTTCCTTCTATTCAGGTTTTCATCTATAAACTATGACAGAGTTTATAACCCTTTATTTCAGCAACTTCCAGTCCTTTACCATATCATAACCCTAATTTGCTCTCAAGGCACAAACCAGACATCACTTCTGGAGATATTCACAAGATGGAATATTTTGCACAACTTAGATGCCTGCATTAACATCTACTGTTGGCAGATTCCTGTGGAAGAGGATTCAGGCCATGAACATAACACATTTTCTGAATCATAATTTGCTGTCCACTGACTAGATATGGAGCTTAGTCAGCTAACAGCAACATCTGGGTTATGTGTTTACAACTGAAATACATATTTTCCCCTCTCTCTTTCTACTTCTGATTTGGCCACCACACATTTTCTGCATTAGTTTGTCTTTCAAACGGCTACTTCCCACAATGAACCATCACCCCTAAAATCTTCTAGAACCAAGATAAATAACTTCAAGAGCTTTCATAACAGCATATCACATAGTAGGGACTGGAAACTGCTACTGTCCTGAAGTTGTTTGAAACCTCCATTAAACCTTGGCTCCATCAAACTCTTCCAAGTACAGATAATTCAGCAAGAAGAATTTCTGCCCCAAATACTTATAGTCTGATTCAAGCACCATGATAGTAAGCCATCTATGTTAAGGATTTTTGTTATTACCACTGTTTTTATAAATCTATAGGCTTCACAAAGTTCGAGCTACTACTACATTCGCAATGTAGTTTTTGTTCTTAACAGCAGAATGAAAGAAGCCAAATTTAAGCAAGATGCATTTCAGCACATTGAATTACTTAAAATTCACCTGCCTTATAGACAAGTCTTTGCTAGTTACTATGAGTCCCAAATTTAATACGCTAATTTCAGTGGAACTCCAATAATGTCAGTTACCATGACTATAAAGTATTTTTCAATATAATGATGCTGCTGAACCCAAACTGCAAGTAGTGGGGGAGCATGTAACGGGTAAGCAGGCATCAACCTGCGGTGCAATTTATTTTTTAAACAAGATTTCAAACAGTGACTAATGTGATTGCCCAGAGAAGGGGAACATCACATGAATCCTGGCCTGAGGAACAAACCTAACAAAGAAAGCACAACTCATCATGCAGGTAATGTGATGAGAACCAAATGCTTGATTATCCAACTTCAGTAGCTATGGGAAGAGAAAACACATTTACTTCTTCACTCCTCAGCAGAGAGTACAGATAACACAGGAACAACACAGCAGAAAAACAAGCAAGAATCTGAATACAGTCGTTTATTTACAAGCAATGATCAAAAGTTCCATACTTCAGAAGTTTGTATAGCTGTGTGCTCCAAAAACACATCATTTGATATAAGCAGCTGAGATTCTGAAGAAACATCTAAGCCAAAATTACAATATTCCCCTGCAATTTCCACAAACATTCATATGATTAAAACTTGTATTTACAGGAAAATGTGTAACTTTACATGAACTGTCTGCAATCCTGTTGGGTTTTTATGCAAAGTATAAAGTGGGTATTAAAAATGGAAAGTGACCTACTTTTCTAAATTATGCAAAGTGTTAATATAATGAAACTCAATTGATGTTAGTTTTCTTTCAGTCTTCTGGTTTCAGTTTACAAGTTAGTCATATCAGCTGCAGGAAAGGGGGTAGTCATACTGATTGTGAAGTATTCGTGGAGTGTTAAATATTTTGCATACTTACTACTAGTGACAAAGCAGAAATAATTTGTCTATGCAGAAATAAAGGAATTCAAAAACATGAACAAGAGGAGTATCGGGCAACCGCTCCAAAATACATTCACGAAGTTCTACTTTTATATGCATCTTCAGTTTCATAATTCTGTCCAACACGGTGACGTTGCCTCAGCAGAGGTAATGAGAGCTGTACCAACAAAGAAGACATTCTCTTTCTTAAAATGCTTAAGCCTAAACAAATATTCATATATGGTAAGGGAGGATTAAGCTTTAAAAAGGGAAGGGCAGATAACGGATATTTGACAGGATGGAAGTATAAAGGCACAGCATTCCTAAACACAATGCAATACAAAAGATATACTGAAATGTGGTGTTAATCTTAATTTAGAAGTCTTATTCTGAAAACTTTGCTAAATCAAACCAATATCCAACTTTACAGTCTTTGAGCCAACACAGCTAGTTGGTGACAGTGGCTTGCTTTCATGACACACAGGTGGAGAAGGCACTGCAACCAAGCTTATTCCTCATCCCCACGACCAAAAAGGCCAACACACATTTAAGTAAATTTAAACTCACAGTTTTGAATCACAGTTATGTGGTGCAACTACTCAGTCATCAAAAGCCCAAAATACACAAAACCTTGGTTAACTCTGTCATCAGCACTTTACAGAACACATCAAGCAGTCAGAAAGTGATAATTTACCCACACGCATCAAC
Source organism: Daphoenositta chrysoptera (assembly GCA_013397915.1). Taxonomy (NCBI): domain Eukaryota; kingdom Metazoa; phylum Chordata; class Aves; order Passeriformes; genus Daphoenositta; species Daphoenositta chrysoptera. The sequence goes on along the minus strand of VZRO01000910.1, from coordinate 128,491 downwards.
TTACAGTTCATCTTTTTCAGAGCCCAAAAGAAGTGAGAAAATCATGTTTTTCTTGCTGATACAGCATGTACTAGTTTTATCTCAAACTCAAGAAACAAAAAGCCATAAATCCTTCCATATTTATTGAGGGTCACTTGAAGCTATGCTATCACACACAGCCAGTAGCAATCAGTATCTAAAGGCCAAACTACACATGTGCAATATCAAGTTGTCTTGAAATAATCTCCTCAAACCCCTGTGTAAATTCATGGCTTGCAAAAGAACAGGAGACTGGAGTCAGGGAATGCTTCCAATAATCATGTGTAAAATGAAGTTGATTTCTGGATTATATCACACACTTTCACAGACTGTAAGGAAGTTCTTCACAGACACTTACAATAACCAGCTGCAAAAGTTAAAGCACGTAAATAGACATGCCTATCCAAAGACTATTTGTTGGATAAAAATATTCCCTTTTTTTACCTTTTAGGGTAGAACACAAGTTACATACAGTAGATGGACACAAATCCATGTCCACACTGTAGTCAGTACTTTTAATGCTGTGGGATGGGGATGAATACGCCAGACATTTGGCTACCAAAACAAATTAATGCTCCTTTCCAGAGATTGCCCAAGAATGGCAAGTTATTCATTGAGCTTCAGTTAACCCCTTTCTCATTTCATGTGCTTTCAAAAATGGTCCATTTGTTTTTACGAAGCAATACCATGCAGCAGAGCTGTTCTGCACAGGAAGTTTCCATCACCATGCAAGAAGCTCTTTTGGTTGAAGGCCTGGATTCCATCCCCGTTCTGCTGCAGACTCCATCTGTGATTGTGCAAGTCACATAGCAAACTTCCATGATCCAACTCCATCCCTCTCTAGTACTTCATAATCAAAATGCAATTTCAGATCCCTCAGATGAGACTATATTGGAGCAATGCATTACAGGAATTGCTAATGCGACTGCATGAGAGATTGCAGAAGCTGCATCTGAGGGCCAGCAAAGCCATCCTAGCCTGACCCACCTGCCTTACACCACAGGACTCTCCTGTGCAGCATGTCAAAACCAACATCTTGGTCTGGGAAGCCTCTTGCCTGCTGTCATAACAGAACAAGGGGGAAATCAAACACGAAGCAGAATTCACCAACACAGAGCAGGAGAAGGCAAAGCACCTGGTCCTTTTAACAAACAGGTAAGACAAACAGCTCCCAGTAACCATGACAGGAAATATCTCATTGTTAGCAGTCTATACTTCCAGCAGTGCTGTCACATCCATACAGAGAAAAAAAAATGGCCCCCAAAGGCTTTGTTATGGAAAGAACACCAATTTAGGCATGAAAAAGGTACTATAAGGGTTGCAGAGCAGTCTGGCAGCAAAATGCCTCATGACAGAAATTACTTTGATAGGAAAGACACTCTTCATGGGAATCTGCCTGAGGTATTCCATACCAAAACAGAAGGGTAGGGAAACTCCCAAGTGGAGGGAGGGTACATACACACAATAGAAGGACAGAGTAACAGACATAAGCCCCACAACAGTTCCCACTAATGCAAAGTTCCCCTCTATGTACTCCAGCACTGTTACATCCCAAATAACCACGCCATAACCATGATGCTGCCAGCTATGGATTTAAGGGATCCGAAGAAAGACATTTTCTTCCCATCTTCCCAAGATGAACCATTTGTGAATAGGAATCTTAATTATTTCAAAATATGTGCAGTCAGAACAGATCTTTCCTATACTGAAGATTTTTGAATGGTTTCTGCAAAAGAAACAACTTGTTTCTTATTTCCAGCTCTAACTTGTTCTGAAATTAATATAGTTGCATTATAAATTCAGAAGTGAGGCAGTGGGTATATCTGCAAGCAGGAAAACCAATGCAAGTTTGCTATTCAACCAAAGAAACTGCCTATAAAGCTAAGCAAAAATATTAGTCTTTAAAAGAAACATCTACGTAGGTAACAATATTCTGGGTCACTGTTATTTGCTTATTTCTTGAGAGTTCTTATAGTTATCAATCAAAGCTTCTCTCCTTTGAAAGGCAGATAGGTTCTGTACCAGTATGTTCTCAGCATATGTAAGATATTCCTCCAGAGAAACAGCAAACGCTGTTTAATAGCATAAGTTTGGTAGGAAAGCTCAGAAGCAAGTATAACTGATTTCCAACTGAATTGCGAGGCAGTGTTGGAGTTTGAGAAAGTAACACTGCAGCTTCAGAGCCACTTGAACCCACAACAGGCCAGACTGCTCACTGCCCATCTTCCCCAACACGGTGCAAACACAAGTTCACACGCCACACAAATCCATTTAGCAGAACAGACCACATCAGCTCAGAACAGATCTTGTAGAGCCATTAGCTCTGACAACGTAGAGGTTCCTTATCGATCTACACCACAGACTTTTGCCTTGTTGCAAGAAATGGGGCAGCAATGAGAGTGAACAGGGGAGGTCTTGTGCAATGACATGGCACTAGACATGTATTTCATACAGGTTTATGGGATGTAGGCTCCTGGAAGATCTGAGGCTGCAATCTCAAGCACTTGAACTGCAGGCTCATTCTTCTTGGCCACTCTTGCTAGTGTTGTTCTTTAATGCCTAACCTAAAGACTCAAGTGAAAGCAACAAAATCTCTGACAAAAAGAATCTGTGCTACTTACAGGAAGATCCTGTTCAATTCATCATCATTCTCCATTCAACTCTATACTCCCTGACCACCACTTAATGCTCTCTGCTGTTTAGCCTCTTCACTCTCTTTGCTGTTGAGCCATTTGAAAAAAAACTATTCATCCTGCAAAGTTTTCCAGACCTAACAACATATTTCCCTTTGATTTTGATAGAAAGCAGTGAAGAAAGCCAATCTATGTAAAACAGTACTAAATCTTGGCCACTCTGCAATGCTTGAGCTCAACTAAACCAATTTAAACTTTTTTCCAAGGCATTCTTTGACAGTCAACTTCTCTACTTTCATTTATCCTTCCCTTTATTCGGTTGAATCACCACTGTGATTGAAGCTTATACTGTACATCATCTCCTTCATGAGGTTTCTTGCTCCTTACCAAAATGAAGTCTAAAACACAATCAAGAAACCGACAAGGGAATCAGCTATTCAAGTGCACCCATATCCTACTTACCATCAGTAATGCTTATTCTCCATCAGAGAATTAAATATTTTCCCCAAAATGGTGTCACCTGCTGATGCACGTTACCTCTAATTCCATACAACTCCATAATGTCAGCTGAAGAGGCTGGGTCACTGGCTCTCCATCTCCAGTGGTTTCCCTGAGGTCAAGCACAGCTCTGGCCTCTGCTGGCTCAGCACACTGAAGAAGGCATGGTGTGGCCACCAGCGAGTTTTCACAGTGGATCAGCAGGCTGTCAGCTCCCCGCTGCCTGCCAGCCACTGCAGTGGAGGGCAGAGGCTGCAGTAACAGCCCCTCTACAAGAGAATGCAGTTACAGCAAGTGAAGTGTGTCCCATTAACACTGATCTCTCCAGCTGTATTCAAATCCAGCTAGGGAGGAGAGCTAAGCAAAAATATTCTTTACCTCATTACAGTTCTCATTACAGAACTCATTACAGTTCCTACTGCAAAACCACATTTCCCCTCCTAGCCAGCACAGTCATTCCCTGCGATGCACATGCAAACTGAAGGTAAGCAGACCTATTAGACTTTATTAAAAATACTGTCTTGAGATTATTCACAACAGCTGTTTCCTCTTCAAGCTAGTGGAAAACAGATGGCAACATAACAAGAGCTAGATAATTTTAAAAATTAACTCTAAAACATGACACTTGTACAGGATGTCTTCCACTCATGCATCTCCAAATGGGATAGTAAAAATAAATTGATGCCAAATGTCATTTTGCTAGTACAATATAGCATAATTAACATATCAGAAGGGCAGAACAAAGAATACTTCAAATTGCACAGAAAAACTGCATCTTGTGTAGAACACAAAGCTATTGCTGTAGATTCCCTACAAAACCACTGAACTTTATTTATCTCCTCTCAAACACCTACAAAGCCTGACAAAGCATCAAGATAGTGCAATTACAGGTGTGGAGAATAGGGGTGTATACTTTTAATAATCATTAGCAACTTCAGTCAAGATTCATATGGGTGGAAAACAACAAAGAAAATATTTAAAGTCATGCTAATTACCTCTGTGAACATAATGAGGGGATTTTATTTGTGTCAGTCTGGCTCAACTACAAACCATCAACTGCATTTCATGCATATTGCATCCGCTTAAGAGTAGAATTTAAGAAAACTATAAATACACCACTGTAACAGTTTAACCACACATTGAGGGAGACCATGTATTATTGAGCTACCACATGATGAAACAATTCCTTCCAAAACATCAGCATTTATGGACTGACAGCAGTGAATCCTCAATCGGTTATGCTTCTACAGGACTAATTTAGAGCCGAAGGAAAAGTTTTGGACAAATGAAAGCTATGCTTCTGATCACCTACTTTAAGGAAACAGTTTAGGGTAAGTGGTTATCTTTTTTTTCTAATATGCTTAGCATATTAGAAATGCAGTATGCAACAGACCCCTGAACTACCAGCTCAGGTTTCAGGACCTACTAATGCCCCTGAGTCTCAAATTTAGAGCAGTGAAGAAAACAGTGCTATAACATTTCACCATTTTTCTGGGCAGACTCCTGGAAGTGACTACTCAAGTCTGGTATACATTGAAGAACTACAAGGTGCAGCTTTTTTTTCCTGGCAGAAGAATTTATTTATTTTAAAAGCCAACAAAGTAGTCTCTGCCAATCCAGACAACTTTCCAAACCCCACTGCAGATCTGCCGAGAAATACACTCACTTCTATTCTCCTACTCCATTAACATGCCTGGTACAAGCCTTCACCACCTATTCTGTTAACATTTCTAAAAAACTAGAAAGTAAATAACCAGAGCAGTTAGACACCAGCTTTACAGTGACAGCAAAATTGGTCCAAAAGGAAACTTATGTTTATGTATATCTGTTCATCCCCCTTCAAAAAAAGCTCAAGCATAAAACAAACCACATACATAAATCTGCCAGATGGTTAGCACATTTAGAAACAGAGATGGTCCTAAAGTCAGCTCTGGATACACTCAACCCTATCATTGACAGCATAACGCAAGCCATAGTCCCTGTGATTCTTCCACCCATCATGTGTATTGCTGTAATTTGATGCCAATGTGCCTCAAAACAGCAAGGCTTGTGGTCAGTAAATCATATATGTAAACTGAAATACTCTTCTCCATAATATATAGCATATATTAATAAAATACACTGCACACAATCATAACCTGCATAATATACACTGCAATAAATATGTAGCTGCTATACATTATATATATTTTTAAATTGTATACTTACATGTTTTAGAGATTTATGAAAACCCTACTCAATTTGCAAGCAACTTTTACCTTTGAAACTCTCTCTGTTCAGCTGACATTTAAAAAAACCTTATTTTCATTTCTGACTACTTATTCTGCTGGGTTTTGATACAGCTTTATCTGAGATGAAAGAATTCTCTATTCTCTTTCTACAAGCATAATCAAATATCACATGTTGCTAATCTTTTACTAGATCATAACTACATCTGAAGTATCTGGAATAGTGAAACTGTCTGGTGCATTGAAGAGCCAAGCAGTGAAAGAGAACAATTACAGCAAAAAAAAAGGTATTTCATTCCACACCATTTTATCTTTCTGACTTCCATTCTAAGGGTACAAGACTGAATTTTGCAACTTGACCACCACATTATTCAGCAAATTTGTGATCTCAAGCAAGACAGTGAAGTCTCTGACATACTCATGTACTCTCTAGCTGTGACTGTATGAATCAACTTCCTCTATTTATGGAAAGTGGGTACTAAATTAACTCTTGCCTTGGCATTTATCATCTACAAGCTTCATTCTCAAATTCACGGGATATCCTCTGCCCAGCACAGTTTGCCATTCCAAGTAAGTTGTGTAACTCCTCCTGGCATGGCTAACCAAAGCTGACCCATGTTCCTACTGCAGAGGTAAAAAACCCAAACCAACAAATCCTTACCATCTCGTGAAACAAAAAACTCAAGTAAATTACACCCAGACTGCCATTTCTCATTACCAGACCCACACCCAAACCTGTTCAAATGGTACCTCTTCCATTAGGTCTCTCCCTTTTGTAGAGGCAAAGTAGACATAAACAGATGTATCGAAAATTTGTCTTGTAGATTAGGAACTGAATTTCCAAATCTTAAACATAAATCCTGCCTCATTTTCTTCATGAATCAGAAGTCATAAATGCTGCCAGTCAGGCTTACATTTAAATGGAAGGAGATGGGGCACATGTTCAGTTGATAACTGCAAAATAACCACCTAAAATAAATCTGCCAAGGAATCCAATTACATCATTGAGCTTTAACCACTTACAGTGGTACTTGCAGGAATGAGAAGGACACCCATTTAACAAGCTTCCTTCCTCTTTAACAAGCTTCCTTCCTCATCCTTTTGCTCCCCGACAGATCCCCATTTCAAATGCTTTACAACGACCACCTATATCATGTAGTTTATCTAAAATAAAGTCCTCTCACTTGTTATTATTAAGAGCTGCAAATTACCAACAGCTCACACCCAGGGGAAGATGTTTACTGAATAGATAGTACAGCTCTGTGGTCTTCCCAGCAGGGAGGAAAAAGCCACTTAAACCAGATAAGCCCTCCTTTCAACTTCTCTCCACTTCCACCTCCCTGCTGTACCCTTTGGCTCAAAGGAGCACCTAATCTAACTTAGTGCCAGAATCAACACTGCACTTAAGTAAAAGAACTCACATAAAACTCCAGCACTAACAGTAAAGCCATGCTATAAAGAAACATTCAATAACTTCCTGAACACATCTCATGGGCACTCTCTGCTACTTTGTTTTGGGAAATCCTGTACCACTTTCTTTACATAAGTTGTGAATTTCCTCCCCCCAACCCTGCAACTGCTGTCTCCTTAATCTTTGCTGAACTTGATTGCCTGTCATATCTCTGCTCTTACACTAGCAAGATACCTTTAAACATAAGGGAATGCTTGATGTCATGCAGCAGGGAATTACTGAACGCACAAAGTGGAGACTTTATGTGCATCTTAAGAGAAGATAAAAATCTCTGAGCAATTTGATTATGCAGAACAAGCCCCAGATGCATTTAATAGTACTCTGGTATGTGAATTTACCATGATATGCACTCAAGACTACAATTCAAAATATTTTGCATAAGTTATTATTCCCTTTTCAGGAAAGGAAAAAAAAAAAAAAAGATTACCAGTGATAACTTCTAACTCTTTTAACCAGGCAGAACTAAAGAGGAAGACAAGGAACCACATGCCTATCTATAAAACACTGGTCATTACTCTCCCTTCTGTGGAAGGAGCACATTGCAAGTACTGCTGTTACGAGACACACCACTGTCTTTGAAAGCAGCAGGAAACTTGAATGCAAACAGAACCAACCCTTTCATCTTAAGTACAGGTCTGTAGGGAGAACCACTGGTTGAGTTCATAAGCTAATTTGTACACAATCCTCTGTCTGCTGCAAAGACTCCTTCAACACAGCTTCCACAGAAATAACAGAGGAGTCTCTAAAAAAATCCTTCTGGGGAAGAGGGAAAGAAGAGGCAGGAAACAAAGGAACACTGAACTAATGGGTCTCTTCTGCTAATCAACAGAATGCTGGTGACATGATGTAAGGGCAGACTTGACACAGCCTGAAGAGAAGTAAGAGCATGCACCAGAAACTTCACAAAAATCAGACACAGTTTTCAAACCACAGAAAGAGGGAAGAAAAATAAATCACTAAAAGATATAATAGAATGAGAACAAGATATTAGTCAAAGCACATGGATGAATAAAGGCACAAAAACACAGCTGCAAAAGGTTAAAGATACTTCCAGAGCATTTACTTTCTGCCTATCCCAACAGTCTAATTAGCAATCATTGTAACATACTGTAGCAATAGCTACCCAACACCTAGTGCCTCCCACACTTGCCCTTATCCACAAAGGGCTGTGGAAATACCCGCCATCCAATGCAAGTCACAGTGGCTGCAAGAATCACAACGGGGGGCTGGCTCCCCTCGCACACAGGCTGCGTTTTATTGCCTCACTCAGTGTTACAAAACATGCAGACCTGTTTTCTGTTATTGCATCGCCACTTCCTCTTTTCACCCCTTAGGATTCACACCATGGCTATCGCCAGGACCAGGAACTGCAGAAGGTTTTATGTGATTTAAGGCTAGCCCAGACAAGATCCTCCCCCAGCCGGAGCGGTGCCGGGCGCCGAGCCCAGCCTCTCCCGCAGCCCGCGGGGGTCGGGAGGCCTCGGCTCCCGGCCAGCTGGGACACGGGGCAGCTGTGTACACGCGGAGCGGGCTGCTGGGGAGGGAGCCGCGGGAGAAGGCGCTGGAGGAGGCCTCACTGGGCACCCTTCCCCACTTCAGGGCTGCTTTCCAGCTCACACAGACCCTCGGCCCTTGTCAGAGCTCCGCAGGTTTGTCTGTGCCCGGCCATTTGCCTTACCAACCCTGACGACTTAACATTCTCGTGTTACCTTGGACCTACTCATCACTACAGAGCTCTCTGGTGGACACCAGGCTCTTGGTTGACCCTGACTAACATCATGCACCTTGTTTGGCTACCATATGACTCCCCACCTCACTGGCAAGATCATTGCTCTGCCTGCTTTGCTGTCAGGCTCAGCTTCCAGCCTGCCTTTTTTTACCAAGTAATCCACTTTGTGCTCCGTGACAAGTGGAATAGGATAGCCTCACATTAAATTAATCTGTTGTTCATTCAGTTCTGCTCTAAATATTAATAAAACACACCCTTATACCAGCAGGGCACTGGAGTTCTGTTACTAAGGTCACATGGATCAGTGGAGTATTTAACCATTGATATTCAGAGTAGGGCAACACTTGTCAAGGCTAAGCAAAAGGTTATGTCCTAACATAAGTGAACAGCAGCTTCTCAAAAAGGCAAGCAGCTAGAATACAACATGAAATTTATTACTAAGGCTATAGCAGACTTATCTACATTGTTTAGACTTCAAACAGCTACAGCAGAAGTTATTTGCACAAAACAATGCTCTACACCAGGACTGAGACCTTGGTAGTGCAGTGCTCAAAATTCCATTACTGTTAGCTTACAGAAAAGCAAAAACTGTATTAAATTCTGCAGATCAAAAGGCAGAGTCCAACAAGCAGAGGAGGATGGGTACACTGGGGAAAGAAAAGAGAAAGCAACAATTTTGTACCAGTTTCTTAATAATAGCTTCCTCTTTAGCTTCTGTTCTTCAGACCCAAATAGAGGACTAAAGCTGTTTTCTGCTAAACTCTTCCTACTCCCCTCAACTGTTTCAGTTAAAACAGGCAACATCAACTCAGGAGAAGTCAGCTTGTCCAACAAATGTCAGGATGACAAAATAAAGTATTAGGCAGCCCTTGGCTTTTGACCTTAAATAATTCAATCAAAATCCCCCAAAATCACAGAGAATAGTAATCAGTATCTTTTCTGATCCTTGTGAGAGATACTTGCTCTAGTACTGCATTTCATTTTTCCAATACTGGTTATGTCAAGCAGGACTTTCACTGCAAAAGCCGTATCGTGTCAGGAAGGCACAGAAGGCATTTGACTCCAAGTGCAGATTGACAAGAACAGGATCTTGAAAGGAAGGAAGCAAGACTTGGCTAGGCAGAGAAACAGAATCCTGCTTGTCCTCTGCTGTCCCTTCCCCTGGCAGGGCTCTCTCATCACTCTGGGCAGTGCTTAACCAAAGCCAGTTGATTCCATCTCTCCATATAGCTGGGAGAGCTGCTTGTGAGGCACCTGCACGCTACATCTCAGCAGGGGGAAGGCACATCACAAATGAAGTAAGCAGGAAGAAAGAAGATTGCCACAACAGAATAACAATGGTTGGATCCAAATTCAGGTCCAAGATCTTTGCCACTTCAACAAAATTGCCTTCCAGAAGAATGTAGAATCAGATGGAAATTGGCACCATGACTGGTAAATACCATTTTTCTATCCTGTCCCCCACTTAAGGGAGTCAACTCTGCCTGGAAAAAGGCTGGATGATTAAAAATTCCACTCTATGGTAAGGAATGCAGCAAAAGAGCTCAACAACAATGCCAGAGCAGGTTTTGAACTAAACATATGGGCAAAAAACCATGTATTCCACTACCAGAACAGAATACACATGATAGCAATGATAATAAATTATTAATAATAATAGAATAATTATTCATTACATAAGTATCACCCATCCCATGGGCTGAAAGCAGTATAGTGTTTTTCTTTTAAAAGTAAATATATAATCCTGTAAAGGTAAGAATGTTATGTACACAAAGGGACTCAAGATTATAATGAACAAACCTCATGATGGTAACCCTCAATTTCAAGTGTTTGACTCTGGAAGCTCACCCGTGCTTAGCAGACATGGGTAAACAATACAAGCCTTTTAGACACTGCTTCCAGCTGCCAGGAACATGAAAGAAGACATATGTCTAATATAACGTCAGAGTGAGACAAATATCCAGGCTGTTTTACAGGCAGAACAGCAGCTATGTGTTTCAGTGGCTTTCCTAAATCAGGCTGTCTTTCAAATAATTAGCATAAAAACTCATTTATCATTAAGGCTAATTAGGCAATTAATGAACTTTAAAAATTACACCTGAGGAAGGCTATAAAATTAATTAAGTGGGCCAGGTCAGACTTACTGTCTCGTATCCTAAAGGTTTGGGGCTGAACCACCCAATCTGGATTATTACAAGAGTACAAACCAATTTTGTATCACAGTGATTACACTGTCTATAGCTAAGCCGTAACTCCTGATATGACTCTGAAGCCTGGATATAACTAAAAACCTTTCAGAGGCCTCACTAATACCACAGAAGATGTACAGCAGCATCCTTCTGAGTTAGTTTTAATTTACAAAAGTCTGAGCCTCCTTCCCTTTACCCCCCTGAAAGCTCTCAGTCCCAGCCCTACAATGGAATTCACGTTAGTCCCCATCAACATCCAACTAAGTGCTCCATTCCTCAAAAGAAATACTTAAACATACTCTTGATATTAAGCTCTTTTGTTCCAAAGACGTTACTTGAATGATTGTTGAAAGAAAAATGAATTTTAAATCCTGATTAAAGTAAAGCTAACCTATTGGCTCAAAATCATGTTTAGAAGCTTTATATTGTCGTCATCTTCATCCTATGCTGGCCTATTTTAGTGCTAATCCCATGTTCCCAAAAGAAAACTATCATTCAACAAACAGAAAGCAATGCAATGCAAAGCAAAAAAAAAAAAAAAGTAGCACACACTGGCTGGGCTATGGCTCATCCTTCCCACACCCTGTTCCCTCCGCAGCTGTGAAGGCTCAGAGCACCAGCACAGCTGGTTTCAGGTGTACCACAGAGGACAGAGAGGCAACAAACACTTGGTGTGTTGTTTTGGGGAAAAAAAAAAAAGCATGCATCCATATCCAAAACAATGGCAAAACTATCAAATAAATGCACATAACACTTGCACTAGACCAAAATGCACTGTGCTTTGCCTCTGTCAAAACCCAACCTACCCCAAGAGAAATATTCCAAATTCTATCTCCTGCAGGCTGATACTCTAGAAGATATATAAACTGCAAAATACATTAGCATTTCACCGTGACACTGAAGACATCAAATGTTATACCTACAATACAACAAAAGCACTGATAAATCACCATCACTGCCTCCTCCAGAAGCACAAAGAGAACCAAATTCCTGTCTTTAAGGCACAGCTACAAGGTCCTGCCTTGCGACTGACTCCATACTCTGAAGGAAGCAGGTGGAAGATCCTGTCCACATCTCGTATCGTGGAGCTCTGGAGAGCAACAGGGAATCTGACCTAGCCCGGTACCCAGTGTTTTCTCACCAAACACGTAGTGGGTTTTTCAGATCACATTCTGTAGCACCCAGTTATCCCCATGCAAGGCCAGAGGAGTTTTGGCATATCTGCCACCTGGCACTGATTCACAGACATGTAAGCTCTTACTTGGTTCTAAGTCCTTCCTGGATAAGATATTCATGCCTGACCCCATTTCATTCTGCCACTGTGCATGGCCTGTTAAGCAGAGAACTTGTTCCTATGTGTTTCCCAATGCAGTGTGCATGGTAGTGCTGAAGTAGGGACCCTGACTTACAAGCATCTGGTACTTCTGGTTACAGCTCAGTCACCAAACATAAAAAGAGTTTGACACAGTATGACTAAACCTGAAAAAGGTTCCACTGGACTAGGAGAAAAATACACCTTAAACTCCAGAGGTTCACTCTGCACAAGAAAGTGAAGCCCATATTCAAGAGCATGCAGTACAAGTTATCTCCAGGACTAGATTACCAACTCCCATTACCAGAAGCAGGGCATCAGCGTATCAAAAATTTGCAGGTGTTATCAGGGAAGTTTAGTAAAGACAACATTTTCCACCAGACTGTTAGAGAGACTGGCTGCATTTCATACTGAAGCTAGCTTTAAAAGTAATACAGCTCTTTTTTTTTCCACTTTCAAATTCAGCTTTCTGGAATACTGTCACAGAATTGGGTGTCAAAACACACTAATTATCAGCCTGTTAAGAGTTTCACTTTTACTGAAATTATTTTGCTCTGTTGCAACATTCTACATTCCCCCAGGCATTTTTTATTCCCTGTCAAAAAGCACAGAATCACCATTCAAAAACAGACAGGCAGGAGTATTGGTCTGAATAAAAATTAGCTTTTTTCCTCCCTCTCAGGCATTTTTGCTTAGTAGGCCCAAAAAATAAAAAGCCATGAGGGAGTAGGGAGAAGCACACTATCTTGAAGTCTAGTTCCTTCCAACTCTAACACATAACACCAATTTCCTGAAGTCCATTGCAGGCACCACCCCACAGAGCACAGAGGCTGGCTCTGCCCATCAGTAGGAGAGGGAAGGGGCAGTAACAGCTCCCCTGAATTTGTGACCATTGACCACAACCTCCTTTCTAAGCCATCATCATCTCTGAAGCACCACTCACCTAAGCCTATTCTGCAGCAACTTGGAGCTCCTGCCTCCAAGTATTGTACACTGTTAGTGGGCACTCTGGTGTTCACAGTGGTCAAGCAGAGTCAGCCAAGAGCTGCTGGCCCTCAGCATGCAGCGAAATTAATTATGTGGAACAATCTACAAACACAGGGTAAGACAAATATTTACAGAAGAAAGAGTAGTGCTGGTCAACTCTTACCTTACACTTAAGGCAAGAAATGCTAATAGAGCACAAATGTGGTTCTTCAGGTATGTTAACAATCTGAAATTTGAATATTATGCAACATCAGCCAAAGTCTTTAACATCAAATATCTACACTATAAATGTGACTTCAAGTTTATAAAGAGGAAGAGGCCACAGAACATTTGCAGAAATAGCTGATGGGCCCTTTCTGCTTATCTACCGGGGAATACTTTACACAAAATTCAGAACTTGAACATTATGTTCTTGGAGGTAAAATGCAACTTATCATTTCAGGAACTGAACGAATAGGTTAATGAACCAGTGCTGCAGGGATACTTGGTCTAGGATACTGAGAATTTGCAGAGATCAAGACAAGAACCTTACTGACATTTACAACAGGGCACAGAATTTACAGGAGCACAGCTCCTCTGACTTGAGCAGAGCAGGTGCAAGTTTTCTAGGGCCTTTACTGCATCCCTGAAACAGGGCATAATACAGTCTAATAGCAACAATAATCACCTACAGACCAAAATGGCTTTTGGGTTTACCAAATTCTCAGCCACACTGAGCAGTACAGTTACTTTTATGTAAGTGCAGAAGACGTGAGAACCTTAAAAAAAGGTTCTGTACCCACAGAACCTGCTGAAAGACACACAGCTGCTGGAGTTTCACAATTCTGTCACTATTTCCGCATACCTTATGGGAAACAAGTAGCACTTCCTTCAGCTCCTTATAATATGTAGAATAAATACAATGTGCAACTACCTCCATGTACAACCTATTTTATGTGATCAATTATACATCTGCTGTTAGAGACATTTGAAAAAAAAAATCAGAGGAAGACAAGAAAATGTATTGATCAGATCTGTAGAGGAGTGACAGGTCTCAGTGCTAGCATTCCTTGCTCTTCTCTGCTAAAATGTATTAAAAGCAGCTAAAAATAAGATAGGTATTTCCCCAATATTAAGTTCTCAGTGAGACCAAATGCTGCCATTTCAGGGTTATTCCACAAATAAAAAATAGAAGGGAAACCAGCAAGTGCATTTATAAAGAGAAAAAACAATGTTTCCAATCAAGTCTCATCTTAAGAGCAGGAGCTTTGTGAAGAAGTTTTTGAACATATATTGTATCACTACAGTTTTCAAGACTACAGACAGCACGAAGAACGAAAGCTGTTATCTCAGAAACAGCACTCACAGCTGGCAAACGGCAGCAACAGGAGAGCCGACCACTGGACTATGAAGAACTTCCATTTGTTCTGGAAAACTTGGGGCAGTGACTCAGATACGTAAAGTATTCATAAAAACACATTTTTTTCAGTAAGAACAGAACAACTACTTGCAAAAAATGAGAGCAATTCTGTTAGACAACTGCATCTCCTCTCTTTTTTACTGACTATGAATTATCTGCAACAATGCAATCCCAACCAGTAAATCTAACTTAAACATGGCTGTTTTGGAGAGGATGGATTGGTTTTGATTTTGTTTTAGACACAACTCTCACATTGTGCCACACTGTCAGGACTCAATTTTCTAAGGTTGTGTTCATGTGTTCTATAGCAGTCACCAGATTTTCAAACCAGAATCTAAAAGCAACTGTAGGATGTCACACCCTGTGACTCCTGCAAAATAGATCTAATTTTCCATTACAAACTGGTGATTGTTCCTGGGCAGGGGGAGGGAGGGAGGGAGAGAGAGACTAAGAAAGGCAGCTTTTGTACTATCTACCAGATTTTTCTTCTATTTCTACCACCCTACTTCCTACAATTCTACAAGCTGAACGACAGCCAGATAAATCAACAGAACTATTTTTCACTGATATATGACAACAAAGCATCTGAGAAGTTTCATAATACAGTTCAATTTCACTGCTCAATTACACTATTAAACACAAGCACATATAACTACCTTTAAGAACTCACTAGCTGCTTTAAAATGCACATCTTAGAAGATGCTAAGAGAAATAGCTTTCAGAATGTTGCAGTGTAGTACTCAATGAAACAGGAAATGAGGAACAAAGAAAGGAATTTCATAGATTCCAGATGTACTCTAACACCAGCTGGGAAAAAAAGCAAGAATCAACTACAGCCTTGTAAAAAGCTACCACTAACTAACTGTTTTCTTCTAGAGTTCTTGAACAAAAGTAAGTAGCTGTAAACAATTTGTAAATATAAATATTTTTAGAAGAAATTGGAAACAGTAATAAAAATAAACTTCGTCCCCTCCCTCCTATTTTTAAGGAGTTTAAAACTTAGCTACCAGTTTATCTGGTTTTTTAGTTGCTTTATTTAAACATATGAAATCTGTATAAACAGCCATAACAGAAGCACAACTGTAAATAAATTATTTGAAGTTGTCTGTTTTCCAGTACTTGGAATATTAAAGCTGAATGAAACTCAAAAGCAAGGAAAAAAAAAAACCTGTAAAGTTGATTTATTCTACATGCCTTCCATGCAATTGGAATTGAATGGAATTTAAATTTGCAAATTGCTATAAAACAAGTTATCATTCACTTAAAACCCTAATTCCTACAAGCATAAATTGAAAAAAAAAAAGAAAAAAAAAAACAACCAAAACACTCCAGGTTAAAAATCCTGGAAATAAAACCCCTTCACAAGTTCAAATACCCTTCTGCTCCCTGTGTAACACATCTCCAGTGTTTCATCTTCCTTTTTTTGAAACAACAACTCAGGCCTTTCAATGCAAACTTCTTCTAAATGGATTTTGAAATCCCTTAGTAACAAGTGTAGAGACAAACGGACAAATATATTTCCTCCTAAATTCACTGTAACATATGAAAAGAAAGCTTAAGTATGCATCTTATGGAACACAGATCTGTGTGTCCCCCTCCTCCCCTCGTCACAGAAATTGGTGTTCTTCCCAGCTTCAAGACTCTTCATTCATTTGTTGCACATGGAAGGACTAAGACACTTCATCTAATGTTCGTCCACCTACCAGCAGCTTATAGAAGTACATTAATATGCAAATTAAACATTGCATCAAATGCTACCTGTTCAAACCTACCAGTCATTCTTAAATAAGTGAAACCCTCTTACCATCACATCACACTTATCCATTTCAGTCACTGGTGATGCAGTTACAGCTACACACCCCAGCAGACAGGGAACATCAAGGTTCAGTTGCTGAGCTAAGGAAGGGACCTTCATTTTGCCCCAGTGCTCCCTGAGAGGTAATAACAGGCAAATGCACAAGTCTCTAGTCAAGTAGAAAAAAATCGTAATACTTCAGAGTTCTGGAATGAAAACTGAACAGCAGAAACATTAATCAGCCTCAGAAGTCAGGCAAGTTAGACAAAGCTGTAAGTCTTCAACATTTGTGTTCTTTCCTCAACAGACTTCAAAAATACAGATACACTACATTTTTTCCCTTTCAGGCAGAAGGGAAAAAAAAAAAAAAACCACCAAACCTTAAAGACCTCAAACTTTCCACTGATTTTTTAAAGTGTTTTACAGTTGGCAATGATCCATTACAATTTGAGAAGGGAAAACAGGGAGAAAATATTCCAGTTCTTCATAATTTTGAAGCTTCACATTTCATTTTGCAAAACTTTCACCCAGAAAGTCTTCTATAGGAGGAAAACAACATGTGAAGTTTCAGGGAAGTTCCTTTCCCCTTGGTAGAGGTTAGGATGGGAGAGGAAGGAAGTTAGATTTGTTTTGTTTTTACTCCAAAACAAAGCTTTTATTTGGATCCTAAATTCAGTCACCAGTCCACTATGCTGAAGAAATCAGACACTGCTAAAGAATAGACACTTCATAAGGATTAGCAAATGTCAGTAAAATCAGAAGGTTAGAATGGGCATGACCACGATCAGTTTTTCAGTTTAATAAAATACAACCTGTGATTAACTCCAAGCTTGAGCTTTAACTTGGTGTAACCACAAAATGTATAAACCTCCAGTACTAGAAAGATTAAAAGCACAGCATTAAGACTTACTAATGCATGTTTTGACTATCAGTGTAAGCCCTAGGTGACTTGCTCCCCAGAAGCATTAATAGTCCACTGGCACACACATATTAATTTTCCTTTGACATATCTGGCTGAACAATTGTTGGTCTGATCAATATGAGCAATGCAACTGTCTGATATTTACATCTTTTACTGTATGCAGCAAAGTCTACAAGCCTCTGATTTTATTCCAGGCTTCTTGCTTTCACAAGGGCTGGCTGAAAGATTTATTCTCCAAACACATCTGTTTGCAAAGTGAATTGTAACAACATGAGAGGTATTAAGTACTCCTCAACAACCCAAAGTGGATTTTGCCTCATCCTTTCTCCTCCTCCAAGAAAAAAATTGCTACATGAGATACTCAAAGACTTAATTCGACTCTCACAGAAGTGCAATTACTGGCTTTAACAGAATTATTCATAATTTACACTCCTGTAATGGAGATCAGTCAGTGAGAAAGGATAGAGGGAATTTTAACCTGATGAATACTATCAAAGGTATTTTTGATGAGGTTTTTTAATTGTATTTTCTAATCTTGGTGTAGGCAACACTCTCCAGTGTTTACATGAGAAGATCTTCCTTAAATGGGAGTACCAGCACAACAAATTACTTCATATGATAACAGAGTGTTTGACAACATAACTGCATAAGTAGAAATCTTGCTTTGATGCAAAGAAAGGGGAGGGAGAGTTCTGTTTAAGCATAAATACGATAATCAACATTAGGTGCCTCAGCTTTGAAAGACAAGGGTGTGATGGAGAAATGGGGCAGCATGTGTGACTATTAATTAATACCAACTAAAACACCTAAACTTTCATAAACATCTAAGGATCCTGAACTGAGTGTGAGATTCAGGTAGTTCTCAAGCAGAAGGTCAGAGATATAGATACATCAGTTTGTCAGGTAATCCTCTTGCCATTCTCACTGGAGTTTTAACATTTGTTCTCCAGAGCAGCTGACTGAGCTGGTAGGTATTGGCAGCTAACAAATACAGCACCATCAAGGAAAGGGAGTGGACTGAAGAGCATGGAAGGAGTCAGGAGGTGTCATGACGCTGCCAGTACACAGACATGAAAGCAAGGGATGCACCTGCTGTCCCCTCCAGTTTCCAACACATGCACACTCCCAGTCAAGCTCTTGGATACTTGTCCAGAGACAGCTCTGACATCCACTGGAGTGCACAGATTCAGCTCACTAAAATGGAAGAAAATGAAACCTGAAAAGAAAAGCAGATTGCATTCTTTGGTTCTGCTTTGCAAATTGAACTGGATTTTCTTTTCCGCGAGCAGAGAAGCATCACTCAACAGCAGGTGTGCAAAGAGCATTTCATGGCTGGGAGCAAGATGAGTAGGGAAGGGGAACGACAAGACCTGCCTTCTCAGCAGCATCAAGCTACTAATTTGGGTTAGCATATCATGATTTCATGCTTTGGACTGCAGCTTTGAACAGAATTGAAGCAATATGCAAAACACAAAGAACAGCATCGGGCAGGACAGACATATAAAAACAGAGCAAGAGAAGCTAAAACTGGCATCTAACTAACCCAGCAATTTCAGAAGTAAAAATTTGGTTTTAACCACTGATAGTGAAATATCAAAGAAAAAAAATACAAAAAATATCATTCAGTCTGAAAAGTAATTCAAGGCAATGAAGTTTTCAAAACATTTTCTGGAAAACTGCAAATCTAAGACATCCAGCACTTATATGTCTTTATGTAAGAGCATTTAGTACTCTGACCATCAGAAAATCAGTTCCATGAAGAGACAAGAAAATACCTACTTCTCATAAGAGAGATTAAATAACAGTTTTTTCAAATGTACTAATTCCAGAAGACGACCAAAAAAACTAACAAGTTTGCTTACTGCATCAGAGGCCCTGAGCAGATGTGTTTAACAGTTTCACACCTGTGAATTTACCTCTACACACTCTAAAAACCAAAACACATTGGCTTCCACTCATATATGAATCCTTCTCTACTTAAAGTAGAGCTATGGATGGAGGGCTATGGAATTTGATGTCAGACTGGCAGCTCCAAACACAAGCATCTTCTATTTCTTCAAAACTCCATTCACTGAAGCATTTTCCACTGCTACCTCTGATTCCTTCTCTCACTTGCAGAAAATATGGTCTCCATTTTTGCTCCAGCCACGGCTGTGCCTGACAGTCCACAAACAGCCACAGCACTCTGCCTCTAGAAATAGCACTGGTCCCAGACCTTTTCCATTCAGCACACTGAACACAAGCTGGTCAGAACACAACCCAAATTTAGCAGATTCAAATACTGAACCAGCAGTGACAAATCTACATCCATTCTGCACCTTCCAAGACTCAAGCCTTAATTAGCATTGGTACAATCAATCAGTAAGAACGTTAAGTTGCCACTTTATTTTACCAAAGCAACATCAGTTTAAGCTGTGCTTGTTAAGATTTTAATGTAAAGAAAAGATCTTGAGAAGTCTTTAATATATTCAGCGTGAGATGCAAATAGCTTTTCTTCCTTTCTTTACTTCTTGGTCCTCTAACTTAGAAACACCAGAAAAAAACATTGTTATCTTTATAAGAAACATTTCACACTTCCTAAATAATAATTTTCTAATTTTTTTTACAATGCATATATAAATATGTATGTATGTATGTAGTGAGAGAGAGACAAAGGTACCTGGGAAAAATTCTCACATTCTAAAAATATCTATTCAACAACCTTTTGCCCCATTTAAATGGGAATAAATCCTTTTACAGTATTATGCAATGAACATATTTAGTCGTAATTACTTCTACAAGTAACCACTTAAGGCACTAAATCCCAACAGACAACATTAAATGGGACATCTTCTCAAGACAAAATGGATTTCCCCGAACAACCTTAGTATTATTAGACTTAAGGGAGACCTTACATTTGTCAGGGACAAGATAAGTTTCTTCTTAGCCTTGGAAACACAGAGACATCTCTCAAACATTTACTCTGTACCAAGTTTAATGGTGGAAGCCTGTAAATTCTCTTGGCAATTGACCTGCTTAAACACCAGTAAACTAGCACTTAACTAAATACTCTGCCTGACTTCACCCAAGACTCCTGGTTTCACAAAGTTTAACTGCTTTCACAGTGTCTTAAAACTACATAGCTCTGCATGAATTAGTAAAGAAGGCACACCAAGAGTAACAGGCAAAGAGATGGCACATCTACAGACCAACCATCCTCATTTTGTCAACTGGACATAAACAAGGTCTTATGGTTCCTAGAAAATGGGGTGAGTTTAGAATGGGGTAAGCTGTGTGTGAAGCACCAACCTACATCAGGTAGTAGGCAACTTTTATCACAAATATTTCACTGCTTCATGATTCTGATCACACTTAATGCTAAGGATAGCTTATGCTGCTGGAATACCCACATTTTAGACTAAGACCTCAACACCTGGTAACCACAAAATGACCCTTTCTAAAGATGATAAAAGAAACCTTTAGAAATTCATGAATGTCTTAAATTGCAACAAGCCCTCACAGTGCACAAGTGGATTGTTATTACCTGTCAGGTCAACAGAATGATGAGCAAAAGGTTCTCCTCATTATATTATAGCCCCAGTAAACTCTCAGTGTGCAATATCCTCCTGTCCCAATTATTGCTCTCAAACTATCAGACAGATAAAGCTATAACGAGGACTACTACTGCCAGAAAAAATACTATTTTGGAGCAGAGCCTAATGCCCCAAGTATAACAGTACTAGATTTCAGGGACATGAAAAGCTTGTTAAAGTGAAAATTTACAAATGAGCTGTTACTTTAGATTTTTCAAGTAAAAACAATTTCACAAAGTAAAATCTGGCAGCAGGTTCTCTGCTAGGCAGTATACAGCTTTCAACAGCAGAAACCCTGAACATGAGCTTTTATTTTTTCAACTGAAAGTTTAATAGCTGATGCCATTTAAGGAGAAAAAAGTAGCAATTAAGTACAGCATATTTATTAAATATTAACAGTACAACAAAAGTCATGTTGTCAAGCAGAAGGACTCTCTTTGTAGTTTTTCCAGCCAATCATCAGCCATAGAGCCTTATGTTGTTTCCTTTCAGGTTTTGAAACACTGACTCATGGAAATATCAGCACTGCACACTTCCTCAAAGTGGCAATCTTATAGGAAGTGTTTGTTTAGTCTTACATGACACATTGTTTTGTTTATGCATAAGGGATTCCGGTAAAAATAATTTTCAATTAAGGAAAAAAAGACATAAGCACAACGGTTTCAGTTATGGAAAGCCAAAATAAATCAATTTCAACTAGACATCTGAACAGCACATTCATTAACACAAGTACTACTTTTTTCTTTCTACTGCACATTACTTCCTTGCAACATGAGCAGAAGTTGCCAGGCATTAAGTTCTTTCAATTCAATGAACCACAAAAGAAACTGGACAAGAGGCAGCACAGTAACAACTCCTCTTAACACGGGTAGCCACATCAACAGAGTTCACATTGCTGCTCCACTACTTCAGCATCTCAATAAGACATCTTTAGGAGGTGCCATTGTCAGTTCAACTGAGTGAGGCAAACACACAGCTTACTACAAAGCTCAACTGATCAAAACTCCAACATTTTCAAAAAAGGAGACAGATGGCTCAAGCTAAATCTAAGCATGACTAGAAACAACACTCCTCAGAACACGGAAGCACTTAGGAGATCCAGGATGTAATTACCACCTAGCTAGTGGCTGATTCCATGCAGCCCATCAGTCCCAAAAGAACAAGTTATACGAGCAGAAGAAAATGCCTTCATTTACCTGCAGCTTCTTGGAAATACAGGACAAGCCAGCCATAGAAGTACATTACACTAGGGCATTCAAACATCTCTAGGCTACAGATGTTGTGCACAGCCAGCAGCCTCCCGACTGCATCAGCCTCACCACTAAGAGAAGCATGCCAGCATGGGTGTCCATTCTGTTTGCACTGATTCCTCAATGCAGCAATCCTACATTTCATCCAATTATACTAAGGCACACCTGTATATCAGTGTCCCCATTCATAATTTGCCAGTAGAGGTGCTACAGAGAAGGAAACATGTTATCAGATCAAGCACAGAATATCTGTAAGTCAGAGATCACTCAGAGCTTGGCCATTAAACAAGCTCCCAAAGAACAGAACTGACCATTTCTATAGCATGATAAATCAAAGCAAATTGACATGGGAAATGACTTATCTTTTTGCCCTCAAATAACTTGTCTCTTAATCCACTTGAAAGATTCAAAGCCTCCTGTCACTAGAGAAAAGAGAAACCCACAAGATATCCATGGATAGGAACTACTAAAAGATGAATGTACTCTCGGCAATAGTTGAAAAAAGTAGTGTCCCTCCAACATTCACCATCTTTCCCGTGGTGCCCAGCAACAGGGTGAGAAGCAATGGCCATAAACTAAAACACAAGAAGTTTCACCTCAACATGAGGGAGAACTTCTTCACATTGAGGGTGACAGAGCACTGGAACAGGTTGCCCAGAAAAGTCATGGAGTCTCCCTCCCTGGAGACATTCAAAACCCACCTGGACACATTCCTGTATAACCCATGCTAGGTGACCCTGTCCTGGCAGGGGGTTTGCAGTAGATGATCTCCAGGGAGCCCTTCCAACCCTAACAACTCTTAGTCTGTGATCTCCCTTCAGATCCAGTCACAGGACTTTTTGCAGGGAGCCTACAAGCTTCTATATACAAATTCTAGAAGATTAGGATTGCTTTACGAGGCCAGTCTGATTAGCAAAACTCTCCCAGCCCATCAAAGCAATCCTGCCACCTCCTATTTCTCTGAGGAACTTCCCCAGAGACAGCCGGTTACAGAAAGGAGCGTGCCTCCGGAGCACGGGCGGCAGAGCCGCGCTGCCGCTGCCGCCGCGCCGGCGGCCCTCGGCGCGGGCAGGCGGAAGCGCTCGGCCGCGCCCCCTGCCGGGCGGCGGCGGCGCAGCGCCGGGCATTGTCCGCGACATCCTCCGGGAAGCACCTTCCGCTCCGCCGGCACCAGCGGAGCTCCGCTGCGCCCGGGATGCGCCCCGCTCTTCCTGCTCGCCAGGCTGAACGCCAGCGGGGATGCTTCCTGCAGTTCCACAGTAATCAAGGGCTTAGCTCTGATAGGGGCTCCGCTCCGAGAACTGGAAGATTAACTTTAGTCCGCGACATAATGAGATTAATCTCAGGACTTTCGCTGCTGTTATTATCTTCGATCTCTTCTACATTCAAAAAAATTCCCACACTCCCGTGATTTCAGTCACTTAGGTATAACAATATGACTCTTTTCTTCTCAAAAAACCCCCACCTAATCGAACACAAACACCAACACCTTATCCACGACTCATCATCCTATACGCGAGATGTGTTCTTACCCCTTTTACTAAAAATCACCAGATACAAACAACTTGCAATAGCATCACTCACATGGTGTCCGGATTTCTCCCTTGTGAAAAGACCTTTTTTACTTTCCCCTCCCCTCTTTATAAAGAGACAGAGAACAAGTCTCCGACCATACTCGGTAGTCTTACTGAATCTATTTTCTGGATGTATGCAAGGACATAAAATGAACACATAATTTTTAGTTTATATGATAAAATTTTAACTCTTAAAAACTGCTATTACTAAACTAACTGCCGACAATTAATGAGGAAACGATCCTAGCAATGGTCTCTTTGAAATGCTAACGCCACTATCCAATAATGAGATTTTCCACGTAATCTCACGTTTCAGTTTTATCTAACACGCCAATTGGTGGCTGCAAATTTGCTTCCGAACGCAGGGAAACGCAAAGGGAGATTTTTCCAAGAGCTTTATTAGGAAGCCACACGTCCTCGGTACCCACCGCTGTGAGCCCGGCGCTGAAGTTCGCCACTTCCCCTGCAGCTCGCAGCCTCCGCGCCCCATCCCGGGGAGGAGAACTGCTCCCTCGGCATGTGGGACTGATTGTCTTACGGAAACGAGGGATTTCCCTCCCAGCCGGCACACTCAGAACTCGACCAGGGAGAGTTTAATCCGCTCGCTGACATCTGTCGCTTACTTTCTAATAATGTGGTTTGGAACTCGCTCAACAGCAAGAAGAATAGCGAGTCTCCAAAAGCGCGAGTCGGAGGAAGCCGTGAGGAAGCGGCAGCAGCCCCTGCCTGTCCCCCTCGCCGAGGGAAGGGGCTGAGACAGCGGCTCCTGCACACAGCTGCTTTTGGGCCGGTTCCGCACCGGCTTTGCCAGTGACACAGTGCTGAGACTCGGTGACCGCCTTCAAACTTCTAGAGCGTAGCTTAGCAACAAAAATTAAGAAGAAAAAAAAAAAAACCACACCACCCTAATAGAAAAAAAAAAACAACTAACCCCGCGAAATCCGCCGAATATCCTGCGCCGCCCGGCCTCCCGCCGGCGCCACTGGCCAGCCGGACGCAGCGCGCTGCCCGCCCGTCCCCGCGGCACTCACCGGCCGCCTGCCAGGCACCGGCCGCCTGCCA
>VZRO01000910.1:66239-103474 GCA_013397915.1 Daphoenositta chrysoptera | reverse complement strand
GGCAGCGCCGAGCGCGGCAACAGCTGGAGCGCGGCCCCCCCGCTGCCGCTCTCGCTCCCGCTCCCGCTGCCGCTCCCGCTGCCGGCCCCGCCGCTCCGGGCCCGCCGGGACCCCCAGCGGGCAGCGCGGGCAGGACGAGGCCTGACTAACTCCGTGGCCCCTCTCCAGTGCCGGCCCGGTCCAGCCGCCGGGAGCAGCCGTTGGCGTCATGGCGAGAGGCAGGGAGGGAGGGATGTGCAAGTGCTCCTTCCCACACAGCCATAAAGAGAGGGCACTAGCGATGCCCCAGGTTGAAAGCCATTCATTAGTGAGGTAAAGAAGTCCCGTATTAAATAAACAAACCCGTTTGGGCGCTGAGAGCAGGCCGGTCTGTCTCCTGGTTCCATTTGATCAGCGGCAAAGCTGGCTCTACCTGATTGCACGGGGAGAGCAGGGAATTCAGATTTCAGACTTGCATGATTACACCTTAAACAGCAAGAAATAGGACCTGTGTCCGTGTTCAGTGCCAAACTTTGGGTCTTGTAAAGTCGGTAATTGAAATACGCCTTCCCTAAAGGTCTGGCAAAAGCAGAGCACAAAGTTCAGAGGAGGTCTACAGATTACATTATTTCAAGAACTAAAAAAATGAAATTACCTTTGGTGCAGTCACAATCCCCCTAAAGAGGCTTGGCACATCCCTATGCAGAACAGCCCAGGCACATCACAGTCCAGCAAGTCTGAGAAGCACAACAAAATGCTCTTTCTCAAGCCTGTAAAAAAAAAAAAATTAAATATTTTCCCATTCTAGCTCTACTTTCAGGAATGAGAGAAAGGACAATCTGTACATGTATTAAGTAAGTAGTAATGAAGGACAGCAAGAAATCAAAAGGCAAATCAGTCACACACAGTATGAAGTCTGTACCAAAGTAGTTGTGCATGCAAGCCCGATGAATACAGTGAGCAATCCATCATTACTTGAATCATGGAAGGTACAACACAATAAATGCCCTTTATTAAAAAAAAAAAAAGATAAAAGGTGAGATATTGAAATATGGAAGAGCGAATGAAAAGTTGAGAAGGAGCTACAATAGCAGAGGAAGTCAGCTTGTAGGAAAGCCTGAGGCATCTGAGTTTTCCCGCACAGGTACGGGCCTATCTGAAGGAAACTGGCAAGCTCAGAGCCAAAAAAGGAAGCAGTGAGTTATCTTAAGGAGCTGCCCGACTTACTGTGTCTTCCTTGTCTGCATAGCCAAGTGACATATGTAATTTGATAAAAATACTTTTATAGCACAGGACTCTAAAGAGATTTTATAAAGTACAGGCTTCCATTTACCAACATCCATGCTGTAATTCCTTCTTCCTCGATGTAATATGCCCAATGTCCTCTGTAACCTCATCACACCCATTCCACCATGTGCTGTCTTTTCTTCCATAATGCTCCCAGCTCACTGAAACACTTCAGCTCCTCTTCTTGGTGGTCCTTTGCATCACCCAAGACGCCTTCAGTGATCCCTGCCCTAACAACCTTAGCATTTTCTGCACCATAACCCAAATTTCACCTGTCTCAATACTTCTGATTGCCCTGATTTTGCCTCACCTTCCAGCTGGACAAAAGGAAACACAAGCAGCAGTCTGAACAGAAACTACAAGAATGCTGATCAGAGAGCTCACATTTTAAGCAGGACATTGTCTCAGACCAGCTAACCTGATGTTGCCTCTCAGATGCTGGATGTGACAAACAAACAGTTTTGGGGTATACACGTCTGCTTTAACACTCTGTACATGCTCAGATATAAAAAGAAACGTACAAAGTCTATTGGCTTTTGCTCCTTCACCACACATGCACACACCTTGAACATATGGGAACAAAATAAATACAAGCCCACTGGGCCATCTCACTGAAGAAAAATGGTAAGCAACTGTTACACACAATGCTGCACACAGGCACAAACAAAGAATTACAGCTATAAGCAAGTGGATAATGCTTAGCTATAAGCAAAGGTAAATGTATCCTATGCTTAGGATCCTTATAAATCTTCTTCAACATCAGGGAGAAATCTGCTTCCATGCTCTAAATATTAGGGGCATCTCAGATAAAATATTTTACTTCTGTGTTTGCCTTTGCTACATAAGGACTTCACCTGGCCTCATTTCCCTGTTGGAAGCTTTTCTTATCTGCAGAAGGTTGACCCCAAAATTGTCATTGAAAAAAAATCAATTTTTCAATTCTCTTCCGAGCATTTGCTGCTGTAAGAGTTGTTCTCAGCAGATACTGAACAGACTATCCTTCCCAATTTGCCACTGTGTTCTTTTCAGACAGTCATGGCACTTCTATCTATATCCTTTATGCCCAGGAAATGAAAGAATATACTCACCTACAATACAGTCATTATATGTTCACAAAAATCAAGCTATACATCAATTCCCCACCCCTTTATGTGCACCCAAATTTGCAGTCAAAGGCCACTACCTCAAATCTAATGTCATTTGTTCCAGCATAAATTCACCTTGTAATCTAAGGTGCTGGTTTCTCCCACACCCTAACCTCAGGTGTTGCTTGCAACCTCTCCCTGTGCTAACGCTGGTGCTCACAAGGGTGTGTGGTGTAACACATTTGTTGGGTAAAAAAAAAACAAACACACTGTCATCACTCCCATTTGTATATTATGAAAAACAAGAGGCCTGTAAGCCATGACACTTGGAAGTTCTTTACCCACAATCATAAGCAACCTGATCAGAAAGCATCCCAGTCCAAAGGTGTGGTTAGGGACACAGTGGCATGCTGGGCAGCTTTAGGAATGCATACCTGCCCATGGCTACACTTCCAGGCTGTTTTTCAGGATAGCCTAGCTTTGCCAAGAGCATGGATATGTCCAGGAAAGCTGTGGCAAAATTTAACCATAGACCCAGCCTTTACTGTAAAATATAGTGAAGCACGACCAACTTCCACACTTAGGCATAACAGAAACTACCAAGATGCCTACAGAATCAATTAGCAATGACTGGAACAGACCAACATTTAAAAACATCAAAACACACAAAAAATTAGTAAATAAAAAACCAATGTATAGCAATAAAAAATAGGGGAAAAAAGCTGGTACCTTCTTAGACTTTTCGCCATGGAATAAATTAAGATTCCTCATATGAAAATCTACAAATGGTTGCTTGCAGCTCTCTGTGCTGTCCAGCTACGCTTCTGGTTTCCCACCAAATCTTTTCTGCTGAAGCTCTTTGTCAGTGCTTTTGTGTATCAGTAGTTTATTTTCTGTCAGATCTTGTTTTCTTTACATACAGCTGAAAGCTTGTTGCTTCCTCTGTGATAAACATGTCTCCAAATGTTATACAGTCCAACAACGTAAATGCAAGCACTGTTTCAAAATTCACATAAATATGTATTTTCAAAGATGTTAAACACAGTATAAAAACCACCAAAGAGTGTGTGCTGCTTTTTCAATTTCTCCGTTGCTGAAATGAAGCCTCAGCAGCGGCATCACATATGTATGTGCGTGTTACACATAACATGTGCAGGCAACATGAGGTTTGCAGCTGCAGCAGTCTGATCAAAAAAATCTAGGCAAAGTGAAATACTGCTTTTTAAGATGTGGATGAGTCTGTTAGTGACAATGTCTTTCCCAACTTTATTCATCCAAGCCATATGGGTTTATATTATCAGCTCTTCAGAGGATTCTTGAATCTAAATTAGACTACAAAGAAGGTCATTTTCTGTGACTCATTTGTGCCAAGCAAGGAAATCATTTCCTCTCTTGATCTACATGATAGCTTTCTCTTGGGAGGAAACAGAATATAAGAAGCTCTCTAATCTCCTTTTGCATTATGCAAGAAACTAACAAAATATGAACCTTCTATCCCTAGGGTAGCACAAAGCTGCTACCTATATTTATGTGAAGGAACAACATATTTAAGACAACTCTAAGGAAATATCACTATTATAAAAAGCAAGACTATGATCTGATGATTGAGCAAGATATTGTAATTGAATTCCAGGAAGACATGGACAGTTTTAACTAATACTATCTGTACCAGGCCTAAAGGCAGCTACTATGCTGCATGATATGACTACTACGCTGACTAGGGTGACCCAGTAAACATTTATCCCTGGTAAAGTGAGTGGAGAAGCAAAGATGTCTTTGTTAGAGCCTCAGCATCCTATGCCCTGTCTGAGTGGTAACTTCAGACCTTGCAGTGATACTTCTCACAGTAAGATAGCAAAGGTGGCTGGGTATTTTTGCTCCTGAAGTCCTAGAACCAACCAGCTGGTCAGAAAAGGCTGCAGTCCTTCCTTCAGTCTCCATGCATAGTGAGATATGGCAGAAATATACTATGCAAGTAGGAAATTAGGACTGAGTCTGTGATTACCTGTGTCTCCCAAGGCTAAGAGTTTGCATCTGAGGTAGCTACAGAAGAATGACAAAACAGTAGTGAAATTGCTTGAATGATTAGTCTGGCAGAAAGACACTCTGGCCATTACATTAAATAAAAGAAGAAAAGAAAGAGAATGATGACAAGAAGAAACCTTTAATTAGCAAAATGTCAGCAACAGTGACAAGAAAGCACCGATTTCACAATAATACAGAAATGAAAAAGTTTAATTGAAGGAGAAACATGGGAAAAAGCAGATACTACTGAGGTGGCTGTTACTGAACTCTGTGTATGTACCAGTATATATGCATGTATGGCACACTCACACACTGGATAAAAATAGAACTATGCATCAGAACCAGGAAAACAGGGGATTGCTTTGCAGTTACTACACTTAAAGAAAGCAAAGATCTCCCCTGTGACCCCTGAGTACAGGAAGTAAAGCATGTCTACCTGTTTTTCTTACAAGTTGCCTTTTCAAAAAATCCCACATTTTTGCTGCTTGTTGCTGGAACACTGGGCCAGGAAGAGGCCAGAAGGGGGAAAATAAAAATGGCTTTAATTACAGGAAAAAGGGCCCAGTGAGAACTGGTTGTTACAATAGCCAAGACAATACAACTAACTTTCATGGTATATGTTTTTTAATTTTTTTTTTGTTTTGCTCTTTTAATTCTTGTTCATTACTTCTAAAACTATGTCAGTCTAGCTTTCTCCTAAAATCTGTATCTGTGTTAAAATCCAAGTCATTTCAGCAGCAAGCACAGAACGTTCAGGATTCCAGTGAAATTTACCAACATGAAATATCTTCTGGTTAAACTTGTAAAATCATTGTGTTCTGGGACATATCTGCTGTACTTAAGTCTATAAACTTTGCTTTCCTATTAAGGAACAAATCCCTTTACCCTTCCATAAAAGATTATAATGTAGTAAAACTGCATTATGATCTTACAGAAAAACAAAAATAAAACCAAAACAAAACACTAAAAATCCCAGTAATTATGTACAATAATGAAATATGGTGAATTTTACTGCAGTTTAAAAAGTATGCATCTATTCTCATATCTTCCACATTAACCTTCTGTGAAACTGCTAGGTGAAAACAGCAAGTAATATTGAGAAAGAAAAACTGAACAGCAATAGGACTTTATGTTGTTTTTAAAACACTGAGTATTTCTGTTTACAATAAATATATGGTTATGCAAACAGGCATATAAACAACCATATTTCACGAGACATTGCATATTGGCAGCCATAATTGTCATTTTCATATCTCCTTTGCTTTTATGTCATCAGCTCATCTGCAGTCTTCTCTGTTCTTTATGAGAATTAATTTGACAAAATGGGACTCCATCCTTACTCTCCAACTCCAAGGCAAAGTTTCAACCCCCCTCAGTAGTATCTCTTCTGAGGGGACTGCAAGGAGAGCTTTTACCCTATCTTCTCCCTCTTATCCACCCCAGGGATTGTACAGGAAAGCCACCGGGATTATATTACCAACATCCACCCCAAAACACACATAAAACAAACACTTCTCTGCCTCCGAGCTGTGTTCCAGTTTTGTGCTACAAGCAAGACCTGTAAGACAGATGCTATGAAGTTTACATTGACTTTGTGAAGCTTTGCATAACTCCCCCACCAGCAGCGGCACACAGCTATCCCACATGCTGCTGTAAACCTTGAACAGACTTTTCCATGCAGTCACGCGTTTAGTATGGGTCAGGTCCTGTGGTCTTCCATTTGCTCAAATACCCCATTGAAGCCAACGCTGGAAGGTCAACTTGCAAATGCCACCCTCTCTCTGTGTGGTGAATAGCTCCCATTGAACACACTGGGATTACTCATGTGTGTGAGTGACTACTGACAAGAGCAAAAGGAGCAAAATCTGCTCCTCATTAAGGACTGCTAATCTGAAAAAAACCTCCTTCAGTCAGTAGTACGACTCTGGCAGAGCAATCCTGCCAGTGAGAGGCTACATAGGAAAAGCAATATAGCACCATTTGTCACTACATTTTAACACATAATTCTCTAAAGCATCAGTTATCCAGGCATGACTACATGGAGGAGCTCTATCCCACCACAGTTGATGAGTAAAGATAATCTTATACCATGAAACACAATTAGCCAGACGGTTATTTGGAGGTTTTTGGAATAGAAGCAATTTCTCTGATCTGGGAGATTAAAAAAATCAAGGCTGAATTTAAAAATAAAAATCATACCACACTTGATACCCAAGTATTTAATTACATATTATCATGGGTAACTACTAATTATGCCATCTTATTTCATTGCTTTAGGAAACATAGCTACTAGATTATGTGTGGATTTAAGTCAATATCTGAATAAATAGCCTGGAAAACACATCATTTGTACCCAGATTGGGTTAGTAGCGTGATTATCATCTGCCACCTGCTGGAAATAGCTGTGGTAATGCAACTAAGTTCCACAGATGGAAGGTCTGGTCACTCACAGAACAAGCAGAAATGTCAGAGCAAAATATACTCCCTGTACCCAGGAGCTTATTCCTCTTGCACCCACTGGGAGAGATTGATTTGCCAAAGGGGGATATTTGCAAGCATCCACAGAGAAGCATAACATGACTTTGTTTAAACAAACAGAAATTTAATTTGCCATTGAGAATAAAGTTATCTGCCCGAGTCTGACCAGAAGGCAAGATGTATAGTCTGAAACGAATGCACCCAGTTAATCCCATCCCAGGCTGGCATAGCTGTCTTGCCACTCTGCTGCAAATGGCGTGATTGCAGGTCCCCCTGCACCATCCCCACAAAGGATTTCTTCCTTTATTCATTATAGTCTAGCGTTGTCTTCGAGCCTCATTCAAAGAGATTGACCACTCTGGGTTTATGGTGGCCCGTAAAACCCTCAAGGACAACAAAACCTGCCCATTCAAAACATCTGCTCTCACTCAAAAAAACCAAAGGACAGTGTTTGTATGCGGAATTCTTCAGAGAGCCAGAACCTTGTAACTTGCTTCCTCTGTGCCAGCAAGCCAGAGTAATCCAAGTAAGGCAGAGAGTAAATCCAAAGGCAGCACTGCAGGACTGGCCTTCCTCTCTCCCTTGTGTGGAACAGGCCGAACAGTAGCAGGACGCACAGGTAAGACAAGCAGTTCTTGTCAGGGGGCTGGTTTATTGTGCTCCACTGCCTGATGACAGGACTAATTGTAATTGTGTGATTTTGCAATTGGCAGTCTCCCCAAGCCAGTAGGGAAAATGAGACAGGTGCCACTATATTAGAGATTCAGACCTTTTTTTTTTTTAACCAAAATCAAACCCAGGCCCTTAAGCAACCAATTTTTGCATGCCCAACAGGTTTAGAACAGCAGCCCAGAGTTAGTGTTTAGATGGTGCTTGCATTCAGGGAAACAGTGCCTTTCTCTGCAGACCTTTCAATTATTTCTGAAGTCAAAAAATAAAATTAATAAAAAGAGAATAAAAGGGAGAATAAGAAATGAAGATGGAGGATAAAAAACGAAGAAGGAGAATAAAAAATGAAATTATTTTTGAAGGTAATCCAGGTCTATGGGATGGAGTGGAAAAAGAAACAAGAATACACATCCCAGGACTTAATAAAATTCTAATTAATTCCTCATTTTCTCCACTAACTTGTTTTAGCCATTATAAAGCGATCACCTGTTTATAGCAGTAAGAATTAATATCAGCCCTGAAAGCAATATTAAAAAATCTAAAACATTGAGCCACACATTAGCAAGAATTAACACGAGCATGTACTACCACATGCCTCCTGTGGAGGGGAAGGGCCAGGCCTGCAGGAGCACCATGTCCCACTGCGGTGTACAGCATTCCCTTCAGGAACACTGGCCACAGCCCATGCACCCAGAACAATGTTTCTGTCAGCATTTGCTTTCAGTCGAAAGCCTTTGTTGCTTCGCCGTGCTTTGTCTGTTCTTAGGAGGTCGCTGTGCTTCAGGGCCCCCAAGTTTCCTCCTTTGTGCTGCTCTTAGGAGGCTGACACCTCTCTTATAGCCTGTGCTGGTAAGTGGCCCTCATTCCAGCCACAAATTTAGCTATGCCTCATGCAGACCAGTTGGCTGAGATTTATTCCTGTAAAGCTTGGCAAGGGTCTGATATAAAGAAAATACCCAGAAGTAAAAAACCTGCCAGCCAAAGAATCAGCAACGCCCTCCAGCCAGCTGGCACAGAAGTCTGACACCTTCTCTGCAGCCATTGCCGCAGTGACGTTTGTACCCGGGGGGCAAATGGCTGAACGCAGACCCTCACCTGGGAGCACATGGGGCTGCCAGGACAATTCACCCGGCCCTCGGTCGGTCCCCAGACGTGCTGGCCTCTGGCTACGGACCAGCTGTTCAGCAGCAAGAGCCTGCCCCACCCAGGTGCCTTCTCCATGGCCAGCACCAGGACAGGGAGGTTATTACCCAGAAAGTGCTCCCTTCCTCAGGCGAAGGTGGGGGACAGGGCCCTGGCCTTATCTCTGTGTAACTACTCTGTATCATTCATCCATGCAGCGAGACCAGCCTTCCCCAGAAAGCTAAGGACTGCAGCACAAGCAAACAGACCTCGGAGCAGGAGCTCAGTCAATTGCTCAGCAGTCGTGTCCTGCCCTGTCCTCTCCCTCCGTGTCTCCTCCCACGTTAAAACCACTGAGGAACGTTGCCTGTCAGTGCTAGTCTTCTTGGCAATTTTTCTGCAGATCAAGGAAATAGTGCATTTTAGTAAACACGCTGCAAAAGATTTTAAATTGTGTATGTAGATATAAATATGTATAGATAAACAGAACTCTGACCTATTATAGCAGTGTTTTCCCCTTCCTCTTCCTCTCTTCCCACCTGCTTTCCCTTCTCTCAATTTCTCAGACAATAAGTGGGAAACAACCTCTTTTTTTTTTTTTCCCCCAGCCAAAAATTAATTCTTGCTCAAAACTTCCAGAAGGGGTCAAGTCCAAAGGAAGCATCTGGTCAATCTGCTTTAGTACTGCAGTGGGAGCCACAGCCCTGCCGTCCCCTCCCTCTGCAGCACTCAGCACTGCAAGCCCTTGTGCCACGCCGGGGAGGCTTTGCTCACACACCTGCACAAGGACACCCTTGGCCTGACTGCAGGCAGCTCTTAGATGGGAGCCCCTAGGTGTGCTGCATGCACAGACAGAGCACATCCCACTCATCCCAGCACGGCTTACAGTTGCTTTTTTATCACCCTGAGTATCGATGGACTCTTCAACTACTCAATTAGGTTGTTTTCTTGTGAGTTATCAGATAAGGGGCAGGGGCAAAGTCACAGCATGGGGTCCTATCATGTAACATACTGACCTGACCAAACAATAATTTGGCTTCTCCCAGCATCTTGAAACACACATCCAGGGATAGACAATGAATGGAGACTGGGCTTGATCCTCAAACACACCCACAAGCGGCTCCCATCCTGTGATTCAGTCTGTGCATATGTTCAAAGTTAGTCAGCATAAAACACTTCATAGAATAAAGTAAGAAATTGCCACAACTTTAAAATAGCCAGGAAAGCTGTCAAAAATAAAAAAAAAAAGAAAACCAGCAGGACATATTTTTTTCCTCATACATACAGAAAAGCCTTAAAGCCTTAGAAAATGTATACTCACCATCTTGCATTTTCTTACTCAATATACAAAGTTCACAGCAAGTGAAAAAAGTGGAAAGGCACTTCTGGTCATGGTGAGCAACAGTACCTCCAAACAGAAATCTCTGTGGGGTGCTCAATGGCAGCAGAAGCATTTTTTTTAACTTGTTCTGTAACTGGACAGTAAACATGAGCAGTTGCTGTAGCTAGCTCCTGAGCCAGCCCAAGCTCTTCTGCTGGCAAAGGGGGTGGGAGAGGAAAGGGCAGCGACTCACTAATTTGCAACATAGTGGGAAGTAACTCAAGAATCAAATTCCTAGCAGCAATACCACCTGCAGAGCTTACAGCCCTGTATATGGTATGAAGAGGTTTGCTTAAAAATCAGACCAAAGCAAGAGAGAGATTAAAAAACAAACCCAGCACCCTATGGGAGCTATAGGGTGCTGAGATCTCCAATGAGAAGCTGAGCACACTCCAAGATTACCTGGTTCTGGTATTGACTACCTTGCTCTTATGCTACAGGAAACACAATTCTTTCTGCTGTGTGTGAAAGCTAAACGTATTTGTGTCTTAATACATAGTGGAAATTTTTTGCATTTTTTCCAAAAATAAAAATACTACATTCATTATCTAGTCACTTCTCATCTGTTCTTTATCAAGTACCAGTGGCTATTAAGAAATTGCATGCAAGTCCAGTCTGCAGCTTTTTAAGGATCCTTTAGAAGACAGCTTTGATTAAGCAGTGAAGCACCAGTCTAAAGAATTTCCTGCTGTAGCTCTAAGTTTAGAAGTGAAATTACAACTAGAGGTAGAACCTATTGTCCCTGTCTTCCATCACCATCTTCTGGACCTTAGCTAGCTCAGCATGAAGACAACCATTGACACTGCTGAGTTTTTCATCTCTTATGTCAAAGTAAAACAAACCCCAGCAATAACAAAATCCCCCCCAGAACCCAGTTTAGAATGCATATATGCACAGTTTCTGAGGGTAGAAAGAGAATAAGCAACCAAGGAGGAAATTTAAAGCCACTTTCCTTCACAGAATTTAATTCAGAAGTAGCTGGGAACCCATGCCAGGTGATTTCAATTTCTTATTGGACCACGTTTCCATCAATGTAAAAGTCTATGTTTTATTTTAAGGGCTTAATCAAAATCAGCAAAAAGATAATCATGTCCTTCAGATCAGTCCACAACAGATCATTAAACATACAGCATTTAAAAGACCAAGGCCAAGACCCTGCCAAGCACTTCTATTTGTTCAAGAGCAAAATATAATTGTGTTATGTGCACAGTTCAATTTTACAAAGGTATTTGAAGAAATGCACTTCAACTCTGTACTCTTTATTATTTTGACTGACATTCTCCACACATTTCTTTTCTATTAACAAGAAATTAAGAACACAAACAGCTGAAAAAAACTACTCTTCATTTCTTTCCATCATTTGTCTGAAAATAAGAGTATTTGCCTTACAGCTCAAAATTAGTAGGTAGGTATCAAGATTTTAATTATATGTCTGCTTTGGCTGTTTAAGCTCCATTTCACACCAAGTGTAATAAAAATCACTAATGCCTATAATCAACCTTACTTCAATCACTGAAATGAAAAAAGTTAATCAAGATACATATTAAAAGAGCACTGGCCCTGATTCTGTGTAGGGTAGTTGTGTGATAGATGTGTTGCTGCATCCACATGAAACACTGTGTAAGATCAACCTGCACAAACAGCTTTGTAGTAAAAAGGAATATCCCCTGGTTTATCCTTGAACAGACCAATTCTGGTTAGTGGATTTTGGTACGATGTGCCAAAGGTTTCCTCACTGTGTCCCAGTACCCTTATATAATGTGCATTATTCCACCTGTTTTAAAAGACCCATGGCAGCTGCAAGTTGTAATTCAAGTCTTCTCGTTAGGAACTAAGGACCTTATAAAGAAAATGCATGAACCAAAAGCAAACTTCTTCAGCAGTCTGCCAGACCCAGCTTCAGGGTGCTCCATACCATGAGGACAGATACATCTAATGATCTGTGTCAGCTCAAAGTAATCTTTGGAGGAGGCCAAGCTGACCTTGAACGAGCGGAAGAACCTTTTCTATTTCTGAGAGGGCCTGAGGAAACATCTTTGGCCATTCACTTTTCTGCCAAATATTGCCTAAAAGGAATGAAATCCAAGGTGGCCCTGCATGAGAACCAGTAGTCAGCTTGGTAAATGGCTTTTGGAAGTCTGTCTGCTTTTCTCAGCAACTGGATGTCAAGCAGACAAAGGAAGGTGAAAAAGCTATTAAACCCCAGAACTATTTCAGTATGAACACATTTGCCCTGGCTTTTGAAAATAATCAATAATAATCAATGAAATAAATGTTTTTAAAATTTTATTGCAGAGCAAAAGATGACACTGTGGGTTTGTTCAGAGCCTTACTGAGGTGTGCCATTCAATTCAAGACTCAGTAAACATAGCCCATTATGAAGTCCTTTACATATTTGTATGAATTATTCATAGAATCATAGATTGGTTTGGGTTGGAAAGGACCTTAAAGATTGCCTAGTTCCAACCCCCCTGCCATGCATCTTATTAATGGCTTACACCACTGTCTTTCCTTGACCAGTGTGAAGTAGAGCTGGTTTGTGAAGCATAACTGGAAATCTATTTTATATATGAATAAAATACTCTTTGCTATAACATTCAGTTCTTGTTTTCTATTCGTTAAATGTATTGTTTGAAATGCTACCACCAGCTATTCATTCCTTTTCTGAGCAGCGGTGCCATGACAACCCCCACGTGACTGGCTACAAGCATACCACAAGTCTCCAGGGCTTTGCTTTAGAAAAGACTCAGACTGGTGTTACTCACACTTTTTTCTTTTTTTTTCTTTAAAAAGAGCCCAGTTTCAGAGATGCTTTATTTTGTGGAAGATGCATCAAGCCTACCTGTCAACTCTACCATGTGGCAACAACTATTTCAGCTAAAATGGGACAAAGCAAAGTATGAAGAACACAAGAAAAGGGTGGTTACAACTCTTTGATAAAGAGCATGTTCTTTAATTCTTCATTAAAAAAATATGCTTACCCAAAAGGACTACAGCATCTCTCTATTCATTCTTAATGCATTGTGAAAGCTACTGATGACCAATAAGGTACAAGAGACATGTTTTGAGAATATCCAGAAAATACATGTATAGCTTTTGTGTCCATTTAGGGCCCCATAATGATTTTCACCAAATTTAAAAGTGAAAAAGATTTGGTTAGTTATTTGCTCCAAATCAGTAATAATGCAGGACTTTGCCCTCTTCAAAATCCATAAGCAGTGAATACCATCAGTGATGATTCAACTGTATTGGTACCTTAGAAAGATTGTATCACAATACAATTAGCTTTAATATGAAGAAATAGTTCTTCATTATTTCCAGACTGGATCTGCTTCATTAGCTGTGTAAAAATATCTTCCTTCCTTCCTTCCTTCCATTGTCCCCCTAATTTGACTTGCAGGTGGAAAAAAGTTAAAGATGAGGTAGAGAATTGAATTTGACGTATTTTTCTAACTAAATTCACAATATTGAAATAACTAAGTTTCTTTCTGTATGAATTAACCTCAAGAGGCTCACTACTGTTTATAAGCATGGCTATTTAAACAGTGGCTCTTTTAAAGCAGGGAACTGATATCAGTCTATTTGAATACTCTGAGCATCCACTGTCCATTCAGAACTCTCCTTTGTTCAGTGTACAGAGAAGTGTACTTCATATATGCATGAAGGGCCAAGAAAAGAGGTTAGAGATCACCATGATATATAGTGAAGAAATGTGTTTGTAGAGAACAAAATATTTCCCATGACTCAATTGCTCTTGGATTAAACACAAGTATTAATTTCTGAGTGCAAGCACAGAGAAAGAATAACTATCATGTAGGGTGATAGGATGGCTTAGAAGTACAGAATTTTGTTTCTTCTTAGGGGGTTTGCACCAAGCAGAGATTAACAAGGTCTCCAGTGACCAAAGAATGGCCTTTTCAAGTGCCTCTGCGTTGTCATGCTGGTGCTTCTAAATTCCCATGCTGGTTTCCCAGAAAATTCACTGTGCCTTCTCCTGGCACAAACACAGGCTTGGTGCAGTGAACACCAGCTACCAGAGCAGGGGTATCTGCAGCTGTGGTACCTGGGGGCAGCAGGACAATTTGGCAGGTCGTCCTGAATGACACAGCCCCCTGGGGCCAGGGCTTTTGATCTACCAAGAGAGATAGAAATCGCTCTGAGAAAATATAAGGGTCTCTGCTTGGTGATGTGAAAGCTTTGCATTGAAGGAGCTCACACAAAAAATGAACCAGAGCAAGAAAGAAAGGGGAAAAATAGGAAGCAAGGAAGAAAACAAGGTACACTTCCTGGAGAAGACCACTAAAAAGATGGCAATGTTTAGGGATAAGTTATCATTTTCTCCATGCTGCAAAGGTGCAAAAAAGGTCAGCGTGTTTTGATGAACACAAGAGCAAATGCACCCAATCTGAATAATTTTGCTATTTTCTTAATAGAAGAAAGGAACAGGGAAAAAAATATCAAAAGTTACATCTCCTCTCTGCAACATTCTGCATATAATTAAATATAAAATAGTTCCAAAACCATCTGTAAAGTGCTGCAGCAGAGATAAGGATGGGCTTATAAATGCTGGGGTTTACCTTTTACAGTTGTGCATATAAGAATGAGACAGAAAATGTTCACAACATTTTCCAAAAAATGAAATTATATTTATATGAATTCTACAGAAGAAGTCTGGTTCCTAAAACCACCTTTTGTTATTTCAAGTTTGAAACAGTTTGCATATCTACAAATTAAAATCAGAGTTTGCATAAATATCACATTTTGTTCTTCATACTGGTGATTTGTACTGAATGGTACAGTAACAACCCTCTTTTACAAATTACATGTCTTCCTAAAGTTATTTTTAAAATAACTTAATAGTGTGCTAATTAAAGGCACCTGAAGAATCAAAGGGGCTAGCAGAAGCCAAAACTCCCACAGATTTGCCAAGTTTAGTTTTTCTATCCAGTAAAAGTCACCTACTTAACATGATGGGATCTAGAAAGGATGCAGATGAGCCCTGTCATCATCCCCTGAAAGCAGTTGGAGTTGAGAGCAGTTTCCTTCTGGGATCCCACCTCCTCTGAGAGGACTGCCACAAAAAAAGCAGCTGAATGTTTTCACAGGAAGCCAAGCAGCTCAAGCAAATTTCAAAGTTAGAAACTGCTAAACGTTGTCCCAGTCAATGCTGTAAATTATTCACTCTGTTCTAAAGGCAAGGAACCTGTCCTGGTAGGATGTATGACAAGGCTGCTATCAGGGATTCAAGCCTGGTCTTTGGCTCATCACAAAGGTGCTTCAGAAAGAGACATGGAAGACTTCTGTTGCATTCAGGTAGTGCTTTGGTCACACTGAGGGGTTTGTGTTGGTGATGTGCTTGCTGCTTTTACTTGTCAGTCTCTTATTTTTTAAAATAGCGAGTATTTCTCTCTTCTTTCCATATCACTGAGTCTGTCTGAGTTGGAACAGTTCATGTGTAAGTTATGAGAGAGGGAGAATGTATTTCCTGACAGAAATCACGGTATCATTGCTTCAACTGATCCACTGTCACCCCCTGCAGAACGCCCCTCTGAGAGAAAGTGGTCTCCCCTCTTAATCCTGTCTCACTCTATACTCTGTTACCAGCTTTTCTTCCATGGGGTTTACTTAGTCCAACACAGCTCACAGATTATTCTTCTCCCTCATATGTTGCACAGCTATTTAGGTCAGATGGAGATAAATATTATTATGCCACTGAACTACCAACTCCATTAGAATTATTAAATCCACAATATGCTCTTAATGATTGTTCTAAAACGCTAATAAGAAGAGACCTGGGACTACTTTCAATAAAAGAAGTCCTTTTCCAGTATTCTTACCTCTCTGGCAGCATCCTAAGTATGTATCCTTTTGGAAGACCTGACTTATCTTAGGAGTACCTAGTGTTTTCTTACACTAGTCTTTTTATTTCTGCTGGATGACTAATAAAAAATGCCTGCCTTCTCTTAGATAGTAATTTCTGTGTCATAACATCAAGACAACTGTAACCAGACTGTATGTGTTTTCTACATTTTTCCAACATAAAGAAGACTTCACATCTCCAGCAGACTTTAGAACAACTTTCTTTAACATTTTCATTTTCCACTACTCCTCTGGGCGAGTCTGGCTTTGCTGATACAATGAATCATATGTTTAATAGTGTTACTGCAGGCTAACAAAACAGAACAGGGGAATTAAAAGATCTTCCGTAATTATATGCAAGGGTATTTCCAACGAAAAAGGATAGACATTTCACTTCTGTTGCAGATCCAGACAGCAAAAGCATTAGTGGACACATGTGCCCCACCAATATATGACCACCTTCATCAGAATTTAGGAAAGCTGAAGGTATAGTATTGGCTATTTCACTGGGCCTTCACATCTCCTCTCAAAGGAAACAAAGAGCCTACCAGATGGTCACAATTTCAGGACCTTTTTTTTCCCCTCAGTGAAGTGATTGTTACAACAGGACTATCAGGATCCATGAATAGCACATTCCTGGCAACATTAAATAACTTATTTTATCTTTATGATTATTGATGAAATCAGAGTGTTTCAGATTAACAAGTGCTAAAATGTTCAAATAGCCTCCTAAGATGTACTTCTGCACAGCCATGAAAATAACATTGCAAATAACAAGAATAGCACAATCACCAAGATGCAGAGCAAAGAACTGAATAATAGGATGTTAACATATTCAAAGCATAAGAAATAACAATGGGTAGCCTTGACTGGCAGTTATCCTTCAAAATCTTACTGCTCCCAAGAGACAAATATTTATTAAAGGATGAGAGTTGAAAAAAAAAAGTTGTTAGCTAATTATCTCTGCTTACTAAAAGGAAACAACAACAATTAAAAAAAAAAAAAAAGGAAAAAACCCACACCACCAAATGTGAGCAAAGTAGAAAATATGTGCAGCTAAACCCTATCAAAGACTTAATTTCCAACACAGTGCCCCTCAGGCAATGGGAGCGTAACCCATATAAGGACTTCAGAATTAATTTCCTTAAAATTGTTTATCATCTCAGTGTGTGACATAATAATCCCCAGGCACCTTAAAATCATTTCACTGGCAAAACAATTCATTTCTTCTTCATGCATAAATTCACATGCTATATTAGGATGTGGGTTCAACTGCTGCTCTTAATTTTTTTCCCATTACTGTAAAAATAATTGTTTAAGTTCCTTTGAAAATGAAAAATTGCATAACCCCCCACACACAGAGGTTAACAACAAAAACACCAACAGGAACCCACTACTCTTAGGCACTCTCCTTAGAAGTACAGGTCCTGATACCTCAAGGTGAGACTGGTTCTTTCCCATCCTCCTCCATTCCATACTCCTATAGAAAGAGGGGAGAAAAAAAAAATTTGGAATCTTCTGGTACCCAATTCTTCTTTACAATCATTCTCCTCAGGGTTACTAGGTCATGGGATGACTTAATGCACAAATTTTAGGTTCCTTTACACTACAGTGTGACCAGCATCTGG
Source organism: Daphoenositta chrysoptera (assembly GCA_013397915.1). Taxonomy (NCBI): domain Eukaryota; kingdom Metazoa; phylum Chordata; class Aves; order Passeriformes; genus Daphoenositta; species Daphoenositta chrysoptera. The sequence continues at coordinate 85,961 of VZRO01000910.1, read as the reverse complement.
CCTGCTTCGGTTACAAAGCCCAGAAAACAAGGCAGATGCACTAGACTCCCTCCAGAAACCTGCTACTGTAACATTAGCCACTCAAAACTGTCAGATCTGGATGAGCAGGATTTACTATTTGTTTTGTATAGGACTTGAAATATCTTTGGAGTGCCTAGAATCAAATATGGGGAAGGAAAGGATGAGAAAGGAAAAGACTAATTAGTATGCTCAAAACAAGACTATTCCTTCAGTGATTCTGTTCCAAGAGCTTTTTGAGGACGAGATGTTGAAGACCAGCTATGAAAATTGTGCTTTCCCTGCTTTCCTCCATCCAGTCTCTCTGTGGTTATCTTCCATTCAGCCCTTCCTTCAGAAAAGGCATTGTTGGGCCTCAGATAATCTTATAAATAAGTTTTTCTTTTCACCTCTCCCCCATTCCTTCCCAGTCCCTACAAACACACTTTCAGCATGGATCTGTGTTCTTTGAAAAACAATATGGTAACATTTTTTACAAATTAGACAATGGCTCAGGATGTCCAAAGAGATTCTCTCTCTTGCATTGGACTATTTCAATTTTCATCCACTGTTGACACAGTTAACTTTAGAGATTGATACTATTAAAATCTTCCTTTTTAAAATCAAATTTTAAAAGGTTTAAAACCATGACAATGATGAAAAGAAATAGCTTATACTTCCTCATACATCTGTCTCCATTTGTTCATTACACCCAGTTGTTACTTCTCTACTTACACCAGCCTGCAATCCCTCCAGGACAAAAATGGCCTGCAACAGAACTTAATCCAAATCTCACTGAAGTCAATGGAAAAGCTTCCAATTGATCCAAAGCCCATCAAAGATAATGGAGAGAATCCCATTGACTTCACAGAAGTCCGGATAGGTCCCATCATGTGCTTGTACACTGTCCATAAGAATCCTTGCTTTTGATAAGAGCCTATGAAGGCTGCTAGAGACAAAAATGATGATGATGATTCTGGAAAACAAGTTGACAAATATTTATAGAAATTCTTCTTACACGATGAAATGCATTCACTAATCATGCAGGCTGCGGCTGTGGTTGCAGGACAGTGTTTCAGAGTCAAATTCACAGCATTGCAAAAGGCTTTCTCTAACTGTGTCACCATGAAAATGGTGAAAAAAAGGGTTCTTTCAATAATAGCACAGAGCTTTACCTGATCAGTGTCTTTTGCATGCTGTTTAGAGAAGGGGACAGCAATTTTGAACACCCTCTTGGGTATCTGTGATACATCACTGCTGCTTGTTATGCCTTTGTAAAAACAGAGTAATTTCTTTATCCCTTCTGTACACAAAGTTGGAGGAAGACCAACTTCCTGCCACTGAGAGAGGCAACTGTTTGCTGGTGGAGAAGATGGCCTGCATCATGAGAACAAAGGGACAAATTGACAACAAAAATGACTATGAGGCCAAAAGGTAACATCAGCAGCACTATTTCCATGTAGTTATCAAGTTTCCTTTGCGGTGACAAACATAGCTAAGGATGAACTGCTCTGTGAGGACACATTTAAAAGGCAGCCTAAGGTATAATCAACACTTCAGAAAGCCATTTGCTTGTTCTGTCACATGAAATCTAATGCCAGGTCATTTTCCTCCTACACTCTGTTGAAGAGAAGATGGCTTTAAATTAGTTTTTCAGTTTAATAACTGAGGGAATGAAAAAAAAAATAGAGAGGGGGAAACATTGCCCTACTTTAAAAAAATAATTGAAGCAAACCTGTTATGTCTCAGAAAAGCTGTTCATCCTGCTAAGTGAGTCATTGCTGCTGACTTTGCCAGTTGTTCCTACAGACAGCACCGGAAAAAGGGAGACCCAAAGCTGAGAGATTAAATAAAGCCAGAGCAAAAATAGAATGAATTTTTTTTTTAAAGTGGAGCAGTAAGCAGGCAAAAGTGAAAATTTAATTTACTGCTCAAAGGAGACAAGCAAAATGTGCCTTGAAGATTTATCACCAAAGACAACAATCTCAAATATTTTTGATTCAGGAGGAAATTCACATCCCAAGTAGGGCACAGCAAACCAGTCAACAACAGGGACAGGCTTTTTAAGTGAAGGGTTTGTATAGCTCAGGTGGTGGTTGTTATCTCCTGTGATTCATTTGCAGCCAGTCTGCTTCATGATAGACTGACTACTCAGCAGGCCCTGAAGTGTCTCCAGACAGCAAATGCTGCTCAGGTGAAATGACCCGGGTAGAACTCACTACACATCACTGTCACAAGTATCCTGATATTTTCACAATTCCTTTATCTGAAGTAGAGCTGGTCTTGGCCAAGTCGTGAAAATCCACATCATAGCACTTACAGCTTGTCACTAGTGAATAATATCCAGATCTGTTCAGGCATCAACAAGCATCAGTTAATTCCACTGCTGAAGCTGTGATTCCACAAGATACAGAAGGAGCAGAGCATCCTGCTTCTTTCCATTCCTTCTCTCTATTAATGATTCAAGTGGCAAATTCTTGTTGTTTTCTTTGGATCAACTCTGTTTTCACCAAACCTCTCCATTAGCTAATTAAATTTGTGACAGCAGCAGAAAATTAACCCAACAAAACCAAACAAATGTGGATGGTTTTTCTGCCACTTTCTGCAAAGTCATGAATTCCAGGGCTGTTGCAAAGGATGGAGAAGACCACACAGTGGGAGCAGTGGGGAGATGAGCAAGGAAGGAAAAGTGCAACTCCTTTGCTTTTATGGTGGCAGGAGACTGCTGTGAGATCAACTCAGCTGCCTGGAAAATTGCAGTCTAAGAAATCACAGAAAGTTTCCAAGGCATTTGAGGCAGTAGGCTTATCTCCACTATCTTCATGCTTCTCAATCAGTATATCAGATTTGTACACAAAAGAAACTTATAAACCAAAGCAACTGAAATCAATGGTTAAGCATCTCAGACATCAGCCGTGCCCTCAGCTACAGTACAGCACTACTGCAATTCCAAGACTGGAGGGTTGGCATTAATCTGAGATAAAGCTATAGAATTGTTCTTCTTGTAAAATGTCCCAAAATTCCATATAGGCAGGGGTGTGTTTGGAAGATACTGAAGAAAGTCTATCCTCTTAAGAAGGACAAAAAGATTCGGTTACAAGGGCCAGTTAATGCAGATCAAGAAGGAGCCAGTCCCTGTAGGGGAGGTATAAAATTACAGGCAAAATTCCCCCTAACAGAAGATTGACGAATAGTTCACATTCTGGGTTCCCAGGCATGGGAACACAAACAAGTGTGAAGAAGTTTGGTTCTACTTATATGGTTTTCCCCTCTAGTTTAATTGAACAAAAACAAAAGCAGGAGCTGTGGAAAGTGAACCAGAACTGAGCCATTCTGGATAGAATTACAAAGTCCCAGCCCCAGTATCAGGTTCAATGATGGCATGAGGATTGGCAACAAGCTGAAAAATACATGGCCAACATTGCGAGCTATCCTCGTGGGCAGTGTAAATCACAGAGCCGAAAGGCAGCCCTGAGCTTCTGTTCTTTCCTTCACGGTTATTTCTGGATCGGAACTGCTCGTAGAGCACATTTCGCTGCACCTTCGTGCTGGGGATTAACTGCACGCGGCAGCCAGCCACACAATTAACAGCCTTTCACTTAATGCAGCCACTCTTATCAAATGAATCTCAGAGTGCTCTTCAGACTTTATTAGGTGATTTGTAACTGCTGTAGTTTCTACAGTCAGGCTGTGCACCATGGAGAGATGGCACTCTCAGAAATAATCTAAAAATAATTTTAAAAACCAGAAGCAATTGCTTACTAGTTCCCTGAGAGAAACAGCCAGACACTGCAACAACATTTAAGGTGACCAGAAGGGCACGTGCATTGAGGGCTCCAAAATCTACACTGGCAAAGTAACCAGGTTCTTATTTTCATCAGTAACAGAGGTAAAGAAAAACAGCAACAAAATGGCTATAAGAGGTTTTAGCAAGAGTTTTCCAGAGAAAGAAAATTGATTGTCTTTTGCTTTTCCATGTCCATCTAGTGGGCTTTGAGCCCTCTAAGTCAGAAATTCCCAACTTTCCTCCCACACAAACCAGAGGGAAGCTGCAGCACTGCCCATCAAGCAGGGAGCTGGCCTCAGCTCTGCCTTTACCCATCCTCCCTATTGCCTTGGACTGCTAGGCCTCTGTGGTCATGTGTCTTGATTTTCGACATGTCCTCTGTCATGTGAGTCTGATCCAATATATATAGATGCGGTTTGTACTATCTGTATGTTCACTATATTCACTTCCTTGCTCATTACCTCTAGCCTGCGGCCACTGAAATAAATATTTTTGAAGTCAGTACTTTCTGAACACATGTAAAAGGATTTTCAAAGGTGTACCTCACTAAAATCTGCCCGAGTCTTTGGAGGACAGTAAATGGTATTTCTTCTATCCCAGGATATCTTTTTGTCAAATCTTTGGTCCCAGTACTAATTCCAGAGGGCTTGTTCAGGAAAGACAAAGCACTCAAAAGAAAAAGAAATAAAAATTGTGGCACCGAAAACAAAATCTACCTCAACTTCTCCCCAGCTTCTGTCTGGAGGCAATTCTGGAATACAGCTATATCGGTTTTCCTAAAGCTTCCCAAAACAGTTTAATCAGAGGTAGAATGCAAGAATAGAAAGCTTCAACCCAAACAATTAAGACTTGACCAAGAAACTTGAAACTAAAAGAGAGGCTTCCACAATGAAAAATATGAAGCAGCTTTAATTGCTATAGAGGCAACATTACAAACTAAATAATTATATAAAAAATAGTAAGATTGTAAAGCCAGGTGCTTCATAGTCAGAAAGAACCAAAATATGGAAAAGTAAATATATATTGCAGCCTTCCCCACATCAGCTGTTATGTCTGTGCTCTGTAATTAACAGCTACTAGAACATCTGTAAGAAGTAGTCATTAGAAAACGCCTTTTCCCATTCACCATTTCAGAAATGATTGAGCCATTTTGAAGGACATCTGTCTTTTGACAAATAAGCAAACTTGATGCAGATACCTGCTGCAAACCTCTTTATCACCAGGGGAAATTCAGTAAAGTTACACATGAAAATAGGATCAGTGGAAGTATTTGGCAAGATCTACCATAACTTGTGCTACTCTATGATTTCTCTGTGATTTTATAGTTCACCTGACACCAGTCCACAGTCAAACTTTAATAAAGTACAAGTCATACCACTTCTTGTCAAGTATGTTTCTACTCTCCGTCTGTTGCAATTGAAAACTTTTTACTGGTCACATGTACGCTCTAACAGCAGGAAAAAAGTGAGAATCTTTTTTACATAAGGGCATTCTTTACCAGTCCAAGCTGAAGAAAGAATTTATCTGAACCAGCCTTTCCACTGGCCTGACTGATGGAAATTGCTCTGAGTTTGGTGGCTCAGGCAGTTCTCATGAACGAAAGAAAAGGAGAATTCCCTTTCTTTCCTCTGGAAGAAGACAACAGCTGTATCACCAGCAAGCACTTGTCAGCTTCCTTTGCTAAACAAGCTTTGGAGCCAAGAGAATAATCCTGAAAATAAGCCATACAAGGTTAGTAAATCAAGGCAGTGACAGGTTCTTTATTTCACATATATTTATACTGATTTCTCTTTTCTGACAGGAAGAACAATTTAAAAAACAGACATCTAAATGAGATGGGGGAAAAAAGAGAAAAACAGCTGAAACAAGAATGTGTGAAAAGTAAGATGAAGGAAAAAGAAAGAGATCGTGTTCATCATGGAAAGTGAAAGAATAACTAGAACAACACAGGAACAGGGTTCCAGAAATAGCATTATTCCAGTAGTCTCCTGTGAAAGCAATTTAGGAAGTAGCAAAGAATTCTTACTCCCTCTTGGACAATGATAGTGTTTGGAAATTTTACTTTCCTCAGCCTTCCTGCTTTGCCCTTATTCTGAAAGTCAGTCCTTTCCTGGCATAGTGAACCAGAAGAACAGGGGTCACAAGCCCATTTTGTGATTGCAACCCTATGCATCAGCATATTTTGAATTCTGTAGTTTAAGTTAAAATACTGCTGTTCCTATGCAGACTGTAACTTCCTGATGCCTTATCCTGGTCTTAAAATTAAGAGCCAAACACAGTTAGAAGGGGAAAAGGGGTTTTTCCCTGGGTATTTATTTAAGGACCCTTAGGTGCAGCACACCCAGGTGCAATGCCCGCAGAGCACACGGAATGCACACCCACGGGCACTCAGGGATCACATTCTGGGCCTCACAAATGAGCACATCCAGCAAAGATTCCCCAGGGAGAGGCTCCAGTGAACCCCTGCCCCAGGAACCTTCCCCTGGATGGGCCTATCTCAGTTTACAAAATGTGTTCTAGAGAGGCCCTTGGTGTCTGGGGCTTTCTGACCTCGAACTACGAGGCTTCCAAGATGTTCAGTCTCTTGGTTTAACAAAATATTGAGTCTAAGAACGTGGGCTAGAAGCACTAAGGAATACAGAAAAAGTATATAAAATGGGTATAAAAGAAAAGGCAAAAAATCATCATGGCATCATCCCACATCAAAATAATGGACTTGTGAGGGTACTAACCTTTTCAACTACGCAGCTAAACTTAGCAAAATTTGTAAACAGAACCCTAGAATTATCTGGAGTGCCTTGGACAATCAGGTGGAAGGATTCATATAGTTTATGATACTAGGGGGTTAAATATTCTCTGAGAGTGTAGATATTAAAGACACTATGTCTTCAGTATAGTGAAAAAAACCGTGAAGCAAAATGACATAAAAGCCATTTCCCTTACAATTCCCAACAAAATTCCTTTGAGATTATAACAGCTAGTAAAGAAGAAGCCTAACTGGGAAAAATGACTGTAAGCTAGCAACTGTAGCATAACTAATTGATCTGATTACAATTTGGACTTTTTTTTCCCATGACAATTTTCATCTAAGTATCCAAGGTCTCTCCAGCAAGGACCCAGTTAGTTGACAGCAAATACTTCAGAATGATGTTTTTGGAAAATGTTCAGAGGCTCTGAAGCCCCTGAGCCACTTGCCAGGAATGAGGGAGAATTCTTAGTAGACCAATGCCCTCCCAGTGCAGCAACACTTTTTTTACTCATGATTTCATGCAGTATTTGGGTCTGTCACAGTAATTCCATACACAGAGTGAAAATACTGAAAATACATAAAATTTGTTTCTAGCTTCCCTTTTAATAGGATTTAGCAGCTTGAAACAAGGAGAATGCCCCACATGACTGATCAACTCTTTGCATGTTATAATCTACCACTCTGTTACACCAGCATTGATCTATGGTTCAAGGGACACTTCAGACACTTCTGTCCTGAAGCACATATTCTGTATTACTTATTTTTAATTACACTTCTTCAAAAGAAAATGTGTATTAAAATCACAAATTATCTTAGCATAGCCAAGCAGGTTAGCAGCAACTCTCTCAGACGGGTTATCAGTTGAAAATAAGACTTAAACCAGTATCAACTCTTCCTTTATTTAACACAGAATTTCATCTGCAGTCATGTTGAAGGATGCACTTGGATATGCGTTCTAAGGTATTTTGTCCTTTCTCATTTAGAATATGGATCAGTAGATAATGTTTGAAATGTTAATGATGAAAACTTACTTTCTGAAAGACAGAAACTTTAACACACAAGACCATGACTTTTTAGTACTGAACTAAGAGTAGACATACCATCTACCATAACCACCACCTTACAGTACTTCAGTGACTGCCACACAACTGCAAACTGCTGACTTCAGAAAATTGGCAGTTTCCCAGGGCAGGATCCCCAAACCCACCAAACCAGAGAGAAAAGCTTCACCATACCTAAGTGCCTGGGTCAAGAAGGTTAAAGGACTCTTGTTTGCCCCAAGCAATAGTGGGACTGGTCCAATGTGCTGCAGCAACACACATCCTAGAGTGCACTGAGTATGCCCAGACCCCGTGTGGAGGGGGTGACTGCCATGCAGTGGTCAACCACAGAGCTCCGTGCCTGGATGGAGGTCATCTCAAGCCACCAGGCAAGATGGGAAAGTGCCAGGACAGACAAACTCAGCTTCTCTTGCGCACCTTTGTTACAGCAATCACACTGGGCAAGCACATACCATCTGTTTCCTTCAACAGTAGCTCATTTCTAAAAGAAAGATTATGAACCCTTTAAACAAGAGCCAGAAAGTAATTTAATGAACCAAAACTTCCTTCGCTATCAGAAGGAAGATGACAACTTGGCCTTAGAAGCAATTCTACTTTTTAATGAAAAAGTCCTATGCCCTTATGGCTGAACTCAAACACCCTGGAAGTCCCTTGCTGCACGTGGTTCTAGGTTGGATCATCAGGGCACACTGTAAGGGGCCAGCTATCCTTAACAAGTTACATCATTGAACCCAAAAATTTCTTATTTCCTTTTCTTCTTTAAAAGCTTCAGTTTGGGATAATAATAACCTAAAACACTTGACCAAATGCCACTTCCCTTATAATTAAGTATAAACCTTACTCTCTTCAAATTCCTGGCTCCAAAGTTAAAACACTTTGCTACTGAAGCACTGGTATGATTACAAACTAAATACTTGAAACAAAAGAGAACTAAAGTATCACTTATAAAAAAGAATGTTAAGAGTTACAGGAAATGTTATCTCAGGGTCAAGTTCTGCTTTCATTTTCACTATTGTAAATCCAGGCTAGCAGCCTTATCTTCACTGCAATTGCTGTGGATATTATAGCCTTACATTAAGAAACCATGTCAAAAAACCCCTCATTAACTCATTTTGAAGTTTTAAAGATATCTGGACTGAAATTAACTACCAGCTCACTGCCATGGGAAACAGGAGGTCACTCTTCCCCTTTAACTCCAATCCTTGTGCCTCTCTTCCATTCTGTTTGTTCTTATACTTGTGCTCTTTAAATCCTGAGCAAGGTACTCTGTAAGAGAGGGAATGATTTTTTTGTTTTTTTTTTGTTTTTTGTTTTTTGTTTTTTTGAAAGAAGAATAGTTTTCCAGTGGGTTAATTAGTTGGATCAGTTCATTGAAAATGAATTTAAGACTAAGCAAGGAAGGAAGGAAGAAGTAAAGACACATATTCCTTTGGTAAAGTAGAAAAACATTTACTCACTGCCTGGCAATATTCAACACCAAAATAGCTTTCCTAAGGGTCAATAGGAACACATGAAATCCAGTAAAATGGTTGCAACTCAATAATCCATGTTGGTTACCATGGAAAAGTTATGAATATAGACACAATAAGGGTTTGTCCATGTTAGGAATGACTAATCTGGTATTCACACACACACCCCTTTAAACTGGACAAACACCAAGTATGAGTGTATTTGTTTTATTACTTCTTCATATTTACCACAATAAAAGGAATATTACTTATATATTCCCAATTTTTCTTTTAACAGAATTTTTATGATTTCAGGATAAAACTATTCACCTGGATTTCCAGGCCCTGAATTTAAGCAAGAACAATGAGTTGAAACCATATTGCCTGCAGTTTAAAAAAATTGAGTCAGGCCTTCTAAAAATGTTGCACTTGTATTATTGCATTAAAAGTTGTGAAAATTAAATGTGAATTGTGATTATTTTTAGTTGCTATCTAGTTACAGAACATGCAGAGTTCATGTTTCCAAGTTTTCCTTTCTTCTTGTGAAGTTAAGAAACCTTCTTTTGAAGTTTTCAGTTGATGCGGCAGCAGGAATATGAAAAAAAAAGAGAGAGAGAGATACCACAAAAGTTGTGATAAAACTGTAACAGTGAGGATCTTTTAGATTAGATATCAGGAAAAAAATTCTTTACTGTGAGGGTGGTGAGGCACTGGAACAGCTTGCCTAGAGAAATTCTGGATGCTCCATCCCTGGAAGTGTTTACAGCCAGGTTGGATGGAGCTCAGAGCAACCTGGTCTAGTGAAAGGTGTCCCTGTCCACGGCAGGGGGGTAAGAACTAGATAATCTTTAAGGTCCCTCTCAACCCAAACCATTCTATGATTCTATGATTCTATGATTCTATGATTCTATGATTCTATGATTCTATTCTATGATTCTATGATCTTTGTTCCTAATTCTATAATCTTTACTCCTTTCCAACACTCGTGTTTGACTCTGTTCTAACTTCACTGAAGTCACCTCAACTGCTCTGTTTGAAATGTGTTTCTAAAAAAAAAAAAAAAGGTAATGTTTATTTAAGAAGGAATGTTAATATTAAGAAGGATTTAACTTGCATGTATTGAAAAACTACAACAGCACAAAACAAGATGAAAAAAAGCATAAGGGTCATGCAGCAGCAATGAGGCTACCAGGACAGAGTACAGGATGATGGTTCATTTAAATCTGTAGTTTGATCTGTCCCTTCAGTATTAAAATAGTTTCAACCCACTATACAGCCTGCTGTGAAGGATGGAGACTATACCTTCACCTAGGAGTTGAGGAACTCTGGCAAAAAGTTTGCTGTCACATTAATCAGAGGGTCATATGTGCACCTGACACCATTCTCACTATTTGCATTTCAAGACAAGCCGACTAGGTCACCAAGCAAATCAGCTCAGGTGTAAGAAAAATTTAAACTCTTTTCTTAAGTATCACAGTTATTCCACATTCCTCAGACACTACCACAAATTCAAGCACATTTACTTAAGACTGGACACAGATAACCACAGAGTTAGAGGTCCAGGTTCACAAGTCAGTGAGAGGTTGGTGCCTGAAATATCATGTGGGGATGTCACTTCCTTGCCAACAAGAGGTGCAGATATTCTTTTGCTCTTCTACAGCTGAAAAGCCAGAGTCTGAACAAACATATGAACCACAATGTGTGGAAGCACTAGAGTTTGTTGGGCTACAGGAAGGCACTGTGTAATTTGTCATTCTGAAGTTCTGTTACTGCTCTCCAATTTACGAGCTCATTTCTACTGGGACTTTGGGAACAGTAACTATTAAACCATACCTGGGGAAAGATAGGGCACATCAGGAGTGAGAACATCCCCATGGTGGGAAACAAAGGGCATACAGGAAGGAAAGTGATGGTTGATGTACTCCTGTGTCAGAGGGGCAGGTAATGAAAAATATCCATGCCTGCTGTTGTTCCAGCCCTCAAACATCGTTTCTAGCTGGAGCAGCCAAAGAAAAGTTAAATGAGGAAGGAAAGCTGAAATGGAACATCCTGGTCACCTCCACATCCGGCATCATCCTCTGTTTCCTTGTTAACCAAATATAACCCAGATTTGTTTCGCTCTTATATTTTCTTTCAAATCAGCAGAGTCTTTATTTTTTAAATTAAAGCAAAGCTTGCTAAAGCTGTAGGGAAACACTCAAGCTCAAGCACAAGGATAATGGTTACAGTCTATATGTGTATGTAGAAGTGATACACTACCACCTCCTAGCAATTCCCTTGTCTGAAAAAAAAGAGCAAAAGGAGTTAATAATACAAAAACCATAGGGAAGTAATCCTTTTCTTATATATTTAAATAATGCTGAAATATTTCTTCAGCCTGTAGAAGCCTTAACATGCACTGTTAATGGAATTGAAGAAAATCCTTCTTTGGTATGAACAGACATGCAACCTGTGAAGTGAATCACATCTACCTTTCTGCAGTGTTTTCTTTCGATATTTTCTGAGACTGTTAATAACCTGACAAAAGGAATTCAGCCACAGATGAGATTTTTTGCTCTTTCTTACCTATTTCTTTGTTGCTCATGACCAACAGAAAATTAATTTTACATTCTGCATCAGCCAGCAAATTTTGAGTCTCGTTTCAATTTTAAAACTCACAGTTCTCTTCATGAATTAAATATGGCATCTAGTAATACAATCACTACAGTAAGGCTGGAATTTTAGTTCCAATAATACACTGATTAAACTCTGCCCTCAGGAGTTTCAGCTTTCAGCATGACAAAGGTTGCTTTGATTATCCCACTCCGGCATTATCTATGTATAAGGGCTTAAGTACAGTGCCATGATTTGGGAGGCATGTGGAATCGTGCCTGTCATATATAATCTATACGCATACACACAAATTAAATCCCATTGAGCTGGATTCCCTGGTGCCTCCCTGGAGCTCAGCTGGCATAGCTGCACTGAAAATTGGTCCCATTCTCAGGAGACAGACAATCACTTCTTGCCTCTGCCTTCCCGCCCCCATCCTCCAGCTGTCCCTCCTGGGGCTGCTTGCTGCTTCATTTGTGCACTGCCAGCACTTTATTGCGGGAACTGTGGCCTTCAAATTGCTCCTGCCACTTCATTAACACCATCGGAAACAGAAGCATTTGCTGAACAGCATAATATTGATAATTGGTTTAATTTGGTCTCACCATCTCTGCCAGGCTTCCATGCAACAGAAGAATGCAGAGCAAACCTGGCCAAGCTCTTTTAACAGCCTACATGGCACAAGTTTCATTTCACTTCTAGGCTCCTTAGCTTGAAGCTTAGCACAAATTAGAATACATATTAACAGGCTACAGTTATATGTATGTGCAAGAAAGCACAGCCTTAATCAGGCATAGCTTGCATCTCCCATATGACAACACACCTTGGATTTTGGGCCAGCTGGTACATAGCAAATAGAGGGCAGTTGCAGCCTGGCCACACTCACATAAATAAGTGTGAAAACACACAAGGAAAGACAAGCAAAGAGGGTATAAACCCTCAGGAAATACTGGTTACCCGCTAGTCACAGTCCCTGCAGCCTTTCTATTTTCTGTCTTTTGCAGCAGTTTAATCTCTCCTTTGCTACATATGTTCTCACAGCCCTGAAAGCCAGCTTCTCATGTGAAGTTAAAGTGCAAATTACTTCATCTTTGCTGCTGCTCCGACTTCATAACTGTGTTTTGCAGTACCGATACATCCTGTATCACACTTTTAGAACATACTAGCAGTCACCAGCTACAGCATTTCAGTATCACACTTACATCCTAGGCTAGACAAAACGTGACTGATAGATTAAACACCACAAAAAGACACACAGATTGGCAGACACATGAGTTGGCAGACACACAGTGAGGATACAGACCACCTGACTGGTTCAAACTCACTGTCAGTGAAGATACACGTGGAGACAGCTCTCTGTCCCCTGGATTGTGTTAGGAAACCAGCTGAAGTGAGTCTTACTGTGAAAAATCAAAGCAAAATTTGCAAACCTTTGGTGACATCAGCTAAAGAAGGTATAAAACACAGATCATATAATATAGTCACAAAAGGTTGCAAAAGTTTGCAAATCCTCAGATATGGGGGAAAAAAATATTCACCTTCACTGGAAAACGAGATAAACAAAATACAGCAAATGGGTGCAAATGCATAGAGCTAGTCTGGACTTGAATCAAGATCGATTTCAAGTACGTTGGAGATCCAATCTGAATGTTTTGCACAATGAGTTTCAGGCTTTGATTTTGTGAGCTGAAGGCAAGAGCCCATTTCCTCTAGGCTGAGTGCAACTAATAACAGCTGTAAAATGGTTCTGGCTGCCTGACAGGGCATACTTTCATCCTCTGACCTTTCTCAGAAAAAGACCAAGGTTGGCATAGATGTACTGGCACATTTTTTCCATCATATAATATATTATCCTGATGCAACTAATCACTACACTGTAAACACAATTTTATTTTTATGATTTCTCAGACTGATAAATACTTCCTGCTATTAAGTTTACAAATATATGCAGTTTTAAAAATTCTCGTTTGTAATTCATAGTTCTTTTAAAAAAAAGCATATTTAACATAAAATGCTATGTTACCTCAAATACCAAAGATAGACATCAGAGTTCGACATACTTGGTCTCCATGTTCTGTGCAATGAATACTTACAATACAAAATACATGGCTTACATACCAAACCAACCAGGAAGTGGGGGGAAAAATGTCACCTACTTGAGAGTTTAAATTATGTGCCAAAATAAAATATCCTGTTTACAAAGGCACTTGGCGTTTTCAGACAGAAAGCAAATAAAAAACCCCAACCCTTCTTTTGTTGTCTAAGTATGGTTCTATATCTTAATTAGATAATCAAATTTGAATAAAGATATTTGCCTCCAATTTAAAAGTGGCGTTCATCTGACCACACTTGTAATGGAAAACAGCTCAAGCCACTAAAATCAAAGGGGAGGCTAATTGTATTAGGCTAAAACATGCAAAGGGCTTGACTTTACAAGCCCTTCATATACAGAACTCTGACTGTCTATAGGATCAGAGCCTTACATGGCTCTGAGATCTTACATGGGGATCTGAGACCTTCCTAGTCCTTTCAGTTCTATTTCTCATGCTTGAAGAGCTAGGTTGCCATCTGGCATAAGCTTGCAGCAGCTGCACAAGATAAACTCGAGTAAATTGGCACAGAAGTGATTAACAATTAGAGGGGGCAAGTATTGCACATTAATTTATCTAAATAAATGGTTGTGGGGAGCCCACACCTCTGAGTACATCATGGAGTGATGGGCACTGCAGATTTTTTCAGCTGCAGATTTTATTCTTCAACCACAGTGGTCTGGAGAATGCTTAATCCAAATCACTGCTCCCAAGTATATTTTGGGCTAAACTTTTAAGATTAAAATTTTCCTCTTAAACCATGAATGGTCCAGTATAAATATATATATGTATACGTGTGTGTGTGTATGAAACTAAAAGCTGTTTTGATCAGTTCAGTAAAATGACAGGATTGTTTTAGTTCACCTGAACTTCCTAGTACTTTCAAAGCTGCCCCCCAATAAGCACTCTGTTTAACCTGAATTACAATTTGACCCAATTATGCAACTGAAGAAATAAACTTATTTTTACAGAAGAAAACAATAACCAGTTCACAAGTTGGCAAATGTATTTAATGGCTTTAGAAAGACTGGCAAATTACTAAGTATTGTCATATTGTTCACAAAAGTAACTGGGATCTTTGCAGATCTTTCCATGTGTGTCTTGGAACGTGTGTTGAGCAAATCTCTCAACTAAACACACAGAATAATTTAGGGTGGAAAGGACCTCAAAGATCATCGAGTCCAATCACAGGTCACAACCACACTGCCAAGTCCACCACTAAACCATGTCCCCAAGTACCAATGTACACGTTTTTTGAATACCTCCAGGGTATTCAAAAATATACCAGCACTTTCCTGGGCAGCCTGTTCCAATCCTTGTCAATGTTTTCTATGAAGAAATGTTTCCTAATATTCGATCTAAACCTCCCCACAACTTAAGGCCTTTTTTTTTTGTCCTATTATTTGTTACCTGGAATAAGAAACCAACCTCCACCTGGCTACAACCTCCTTTCAGGTAGCTGTAAAGAGAGG
Organism: Daphoenositta chrysoptera; assembly: GCA_013397915.1. Lineage (NCBI taxonomy): Eukaryota > Metazoa > Chordata > Aves > Passeriformes > Daphoenositta > Daphoenositta chrysoptera. Next base: position 70,765 of record VZRO01000910.1, on the reverse strand, counting down.
CAAGGTCCTCCCTCATCCTCCTCATCTCCAGGCTAACCCTCAGCTGCTGCTCATAATATTTGTGTTCCTGACCATTCACCAGCTCCCTTGCCCTTCTCTGGACACTCTCCAGCACCAGTGGAAACTTTCTCATAGGGGGGTGCCCAGAACTGAACACAGGATTTGAGGTGTGGCCTCACCAGTGCTGAGTATAGGGGGACAATCCCTGCCCTGGTCCTGCTGGCCACACCATTGCTGATCCAGGCCAGGATGCCCTTGGCCTTCTTGGCCACCTGGGCACTGCTCACTCATGTTCATCTGGCTGTCAGCCAGCACCCCCAGGTCCTTTTCCACCAGGCAGTTTTCCAGCCACTCTGCCCCCAGCCTGTAGTGCTGCAGGGAGTTGTTGGGACTCAAGTGCAGGACCCAGCTTGTTGAGCCTCGTATAATTGGCCTTGGCCCATCAATCCAGCCTGCTCAGATCCCTCTGCAGGAACTTCCTATCCTCCAGCAGATCAACACTCCCACCCGTCTTTGTGCCTTCTGCTGAGGGTGGACTCTATCCCCTCATCCAGATCATTGATAATGATACTGAACAGGTCTTTATACATGGAGAGAAAGACAGTTTTCTCTTTATATCACAGAAGTATGTGCTTTCTAAGCTGCAGATAAGGAATTTTTATCCCATGCAAGTGAAATGCACAGCTCCTTTAAAGACCAGCTACTTGTGACTTGCTTGCAGTGACCATGTTAATCCGACTGTGGTAAATGTGTGAAGTTCTAGAAAGTGGTTTTCAAATCCTCAGTTTCCACAAAGCCAAACAATTCAACTTAGTTGAGTCCAGTAAGACTGAAAGCCCAGACATTGGACAGAGTTCATTCAGAAGAGAGCAAAGGCTGTTTAGATTTGAGAGACTGGACAGGAAGATAGAGAAAGCTGCCCAACCCCATGTGGTTTTGTGTTTAGACAGGAACTACCAACTCTACTCCTCATTACCTCTCACATCCTGCTTTGGCCATTAAATTAGAATAACTTCACACATGCAGTAACCATTACCTGTGATTCTTGTGCAGAGCTACCCTGCTCTGTATGTACAATGGAACTATTCTCACAGGTAAATCAGGTTCTACTCACATGTGATAACTCATGGATTTTGGACACTTGGAGTTACCATGCTTAAAGAAAATATATGTCCTTGAGTAGTAAGCCTGGACTATCCTGAACATGCATGAGGCCTCATGCCCATCCACAATCAACATCCCAAGTGCAATAACTCTCACAAGTTTCTACTGCACTGTTGAGCAGAAACACAAGCAAGCATGTTAGCTGGGTCTGCATCCCGGGCATCCAAGCAATTTATGCCTCCTGTAGAAAATGCTGCCAGAGGTGCTGTGGGTCAAGGTCTCCCTTCTAACAATCAACACAAGAAAACACAGCATCTCTGAACAGGTCCTGCCTCCCAGACCTTTGTGCCAGATTGTGATGACCCCAGTGTCACATAAAGATCAGTGAGATCCTCTTTACTAAGCCAGTCTTACTAGCTGCTGCCAGGCAGGAGGAGTGGAAACAGAACAGCATGCAGAAACTGACTCTGTGGCAGCTGGGAGATTTCCTCCTCCAGGGGAATTTCTCACTGGTCATTTCCAAGCCCAATTCAATCTCCTACATCAACTGGAAAATGAAATCTGGTAAACTTGAGAAAGCTGATGATGAGAGACAGAACCTGGTAGCTCTCTGAAAGTCACTTCCCAGGTGTACCCGTTCTCCCTCCAGCCATAACATTTGGGATCTATAAGATCTCCAAGCGGGTTTTGATCAAGGTCCAGGTAGATATATACATGCCAAGAAGTCAGTTGAATGCTGCCCAATCAAGAAGTCAACAGGTGTTGGCTTTGCCAGAACCAAAGGGAGGCATCACACATGACAAAGGTGAGTCAGTTAGCAAAAATTGTAACATTTAACACTAAAACACACCGAGCCTAGTTTGCTGTGCTTCCAATAGAGTGCATTGGTCTAGAGACTGGAACAATCAGGGCAGCAATTAGAGAAAAAAAAAAAAACCTCTTAATACTCTTGCCAAACCAACAGAAATGCCACTTACATTCTTACAGTTAACATCCAAATAACTGATCACATTACATCGCGAAGAAACATGTTGCTATTGCCTGCGGCAAGCACAGAATCTACTAAGGAACCAAATGGGAACAAATGAGATATTAAGCCTGAACTTGACAAGCAACATTCCAGTTCCTACCATATTTTTTGGGGGGGTGTATATTAGGAGGAAGATTATGCTATGGAATTTGTTACTTTAATAACTTTTTAAATTGTATCTAACTGCAGAAAAGTGCAACCCAGAAAATCAAGACATGATTTATCTCTCTGGCGTTTGAAGGACAGGTTGGGTGTTGGTTAATATACTGAGGAATGCAGCTCAGGGTTTCTCTTGATTTTATTTTTATGTTTTTTAGTAGAGAGGGATGAGCACATATGTGTACACACGTGTGTATTTCCTTGCAAGTATTGGGAGCTAGGATAAATTAAGAAATACCACAGGCAGAAATTAAATGAAGCAATTTTAAAAGGGTGTCAACACAATGATCATGAGACCTGCTTAGACAGAATATGTTGTAGAAGAGCATGGTACTTATTTCAGCCCAGGAAAATTTTTGCCTGTGGCACAAGCTCTTTTGTTATCAATATCACTAGTGACGTATGCTGACATTTTCTTCACCAGCCCATTGTCAGACTCTAATAAAACAACCTAAAACATTCCTACAGTACAGGCCAGCCACCACAGCTACAGCAATGTTACTTCTCTGTTGGCTAAAAGCCACAAAAAAGTATCCTCAGCTTCTGTGAGCACAGTAATTTAAATTTCTGAGGAATTACAGACCAGACCAAATTCATCACACTTATCTCTTGTTAGTGCTAGAAGGTCCCTGGGCACTTCTTCTGTCTCCTTCCTACCTACAGTGAGAGCTCTGTGTATTCTCCCTCCTCCTTGTTGTGTTTATTTCTTCCAACAATGACAAACAGTCTTTCCTTTCTGCAGATAAGTAATTCACAGTGTTAACACATGAAATTCTGAACACAGGTGAGTTAAGGGTCCTATGGGTCATCCAGCAGAGCCAGGATTTTGCTCTGCAGACATTTCAGGAAGTGGTTGAAGCTGTGACTGCCTTTTGTTTCCAGTTTCTTATGCCTGAACCATTACTGTTCTGCCCACTGATGCTTAAAACATTCCCTAAAATATTTGCATTGATTAGACATTTGTATGGATAGCTTTTAAAAAGTAATATATCCAAGCTGGCAGACAGATAATAATAACTGTGTGGCCTCACAACCTTGACCAGCAAACAAAAGAGAGGCATCATAGCAAAGCCTTGCTATAATCAGTTTGCCACAGTTTCAGCTTTCGTCGTAGCAACAATGATAGATTGCATACTTTGGGGCAGGGCTCAATTTTTTTCCCTGTTTATTCAATTTTCAGTTTGAAGATCTCTAAATCAGAAAAAAACCCCAGCAGTTCAGCACTCAAGGCTGCAAAATGCCAGGACCACTTGAAGTTTCCCATATCAGCGTTTCCACAAGGTGCCATTCCTTCATCCCCTCCAGTGCTGAACAGGAACAGAACAGACAGGAGGAAAACATTGCTTAGGAGCCACTTGGCTGACACATGCAGCAAACACAGACTTTGCATTTTATAAGCTGGCCATCGAGTTTCATGTGTAAAATTCCCTCAGCTGACCTTTGCCTGAATTTATCCCTGGGACACCAGCAACCCACCTACTCCACACCAGTGGTCCTGGAGCTGTAAATATGCAAAGGCTGTGCCTCCTACTAGGTCCTTCCTTCCTCCCCACTCCTCAAATACACGAGCCAAAAGCAACCATGCTGGAAGAGATGCTTTCTAGGGTTGCAGCTTCCCCTGTAATACATCTTGATCACATAATATAATATTTCTCACGACACATAATCCAAGAGTTGTGCCCTCACATTACAAGCCCGTGCCTGCAGCTTCACATACACAGAACATGATGAACATAATAAAGGCTACAGAGAGTTTTCTAATTTCCCATACAACTCAGAACAAAGACTTGAGGCAGATGCATCCCTTGTTTCTCAATAAGCTGAAAACCAAGAGGATTTTCAAACTTATTTTCAAACAATTTTTAAACTTACAGTATGTATGAAGAATTCATTAACCGCTGATAAAAAATAAAATATCCAAGGAATGGAGCTCTGTCTGCTTAGCCATGCTGAACAGGAGCTAAGGGCCAGTTCTGCAAGAGGCATCCTCAGCCCTGGTGACTAATATGACTCAGTGTCACCTTAGGTACTGTGGAGTGGCTGGTGTTTGGTTCCATGAATCTAGGCTAAGACAGGGCATTTATCTCAGTTTGCTCATCATAAAAAAGCCCTAAAACGACTTGTAAGATTATTGCACACTGTGAGAAATGAGCACTGAAGACTGCAAAACACAATATCCACCTTTATAAAGATTGCTGATGACAAATCAGAAGATATTCCTACATCCCCCCTC
>VZRO01000910.1:721-65273 GCA_013397915.1 Daphoenositta chrysoptera | reverse complement strand
AGGAAAGGAAAGGAAAGGAAAGGAAAGGAAAGGAAAGGAAAGGAAAGGAAAGGAAAGGAAAGGAAAGGAAAGGAAAGGAAAGGAAAGGAAAGGAAAGGAAAGGAAAGGAAAGGAAAGGGTCTTAATTCTGCTGTAACTATTGAAAGCTCTAAAAACCTCTTAAGCTCTCAGTGTAATTTTCCACTTAGAATAAGAATAAATTTGTATGTTTTCAGTTTTCTAAAAAACAGCAGAAATTCGCACTCTCACAAACCCTCAGCTGATTGGAAACTTTTACAGTAACACTAGAGGGCAGGAGAGCAGCTTTTAAACTCAAGTCTTGCAATTTCAACTTCATCTGGCTAAAGATGTGCTGAGGAACGCCTGTTTCATAAGGGAACAGAATAGAAATGAGGTATTTCTCTTCTTATAGACTACTTAAATCTGCTAAAAGTATCATTATTTTTATTATCACATACTAGCACAAGCAAGGTAGTGCCAATTTGAGCTAAAGACATTACTTTGCAATGAAATATCCTTTCATGAACACTCTTTAAACATAATCCAGCATCCCTCCATTCATTTCACTTACACAATCTTTACTGGCAGATTTAGTTGATTCTTTTTTATGCTTCTCCTCCTCCAGAAAAAAAATTATACATACTTTTTTATATATCACAGTCAGTTGTAAAGTTCTTTGGAATCACTGAGCTACCCTCCCCATCCATATGCTGAGGACTTTCAGCTTCTGCTCTCACAACTAATTTCCTTGATAGTTAAGACGAACAACCCCTTCTGGGTCAAAAGTGTTTCTGACTGCTGTACGAAGAAGATGTGAGAGTTAGTGTCTTTGAACATAGTATTTCACAGAATCTCAACATGGCTGAGGTTTGCAGGCACTCCTGTAGATCATTGGGTCCAGCCCCCAGATCAGTCAGGGCCACTGGGAGCTGTTTGCCCAGGACCATGTCCAGATGACTTTTGAATTGCTCCAGGGACAGAGACTCCACAACTGCCTGGGCAGCCTGTTCCAGTGCTTGGTTACCCTCACAGTGAAAAAGTGTTCTCTGATGGTCAGATGGACCCTCCTGAGTCCCAGGTTGTGCCCATTGCTTCTGCTTAGCATTGCCCACTGGGCACCAGTGACCACAGTATATAATTACAAGATGTAGAATCATGAGTAACTATTTGTGATGTCAGAGCATTTTTAAATGTGCAATCTGGCACTAAAACAAAGAAACCAAAACCAGTCTGGAACCTCAGATTAGGAACTTCTGCAGTAGCCAATGTTGTTTCAAAATGGGAATGCATAGGACCCCCCCTGAACAAGTCACAGGTTCAATAACCAGTCACAGGAAAAAGCAAGCTCAAGTCTCACTCCTAAACAACTCAAGTGTCTAGGGATGTAAAATATAGAGGGGATTCACACCATGAGCACAAATCTGTCAAAATGCAAATGTGATTATGCAAAATACCAAAAGCACCTGCAAGAATAGTCATCGTGATCTATCTAATCTAATCTAGATAGCATGAGAGATTTTGTCTACTTGTCATGAGAATATGTTCCTTTTTTTTTTTTGCTAAAAAGTTTCCATGAAATGGTGAAGTGCTTCTCTGACATGCATGCTGATGAAACAGCAATGACAGGAGTTAAAAAGCAGCTGCAACAGCAGTGATAGGAGATAAAAGACAACCTTTAGAGGGTAATGACAGATACAACAATAAACAAGGGGATGGAAAAAAAGTGCAAGCAAAACTTATACCAAAGATCCTACAAAACTGCTTTTCAAGGAAATCAAAAGTATACAAGTTTTAGCTATTTTCTGTTTCATGTGGATTGTTTCTTATGCAGCCATTGATTAAATTCCTTTATGGAATTCAAGGATGCAAGTGCCAAGCTATAACATCTCAGTATGAGAAAGCTACATCTGTCTGATACAGTGACCTGAGGAAAGTCAAATTGTTCTCTGGATTGATTGTTTCAAACATTACATCTTAGTAACAGGATAATCAAAGTCAATATTTCTTTAAAAAGAAATGCCAACAAACTAGGTTTCACGTCAGCTAACCAAAAAATATGTCATAGATTTCCTTGTCCACGCTGGTGATGAACTGCAGTGGTGAGCAGGTCTCTTCACAGTTAAAGGAAATTAGTAACTAACTGTAGAGCTGCTCAAGCCTCAGTCCATGCAAGATGTGCTAAGTCTTATAGGCAACAAAGTGATCACAGCACTCACTACTTCACTGTCCCAAAGTCTAGAGAGAAACTCTTAACCAAGCAGGCACCTCAGCAGACTAGTCCCATACAGATGTCACAAACACTCTACAGCAACTGACTTAAATATAACCATACTTAAATGTAACTACACTCCTGCATGTGGAGAAACGCATTGAGGTCCTGGGGTAGACTCCATTACAACCCGTACATTTAGATAACTATGAGACAGGTGCTTAAGGCCTCATTCTAGTCAGTAGAACTCTAATTAACACAAACAATGGAGTCCAGAGAGCCAGTCAACTCCCCCCAATGCAGACACCTATGCTTGGTCAGCCATATCATTGATATTGCTTCACTGACAACAGAAACTTCCAGGAAAACGACAAAATCCAGACCAATAGCAAAGTAAGCCCTGAGCACATCATCTGCCTCCCAGTACATCTAGCTCAGCTCACCACCTCTGGCTACATAGATACAAGTCTTCTCAACAGAAATCTAAGGAAAATAAGATGTAAAGAAAATCTTAATGAAGCAGAAAATAACTCTAAGAGCTAAGACTTACTTCTGCACATCCTCACCCAATTTCTTTAAACATACATAGAGGAACCCAACTGTAGTCAGTTAACATAGCTCTGTAATAAAAGTCACCTTTTGTGATGCAGATATTTATTTATTTCTCAGTGTTAAAATTTATCCTGAAGGTGTTACATTTTATTGTGATCAATGTGAAGAAGCAAAAGAAAACTGTGTTTTCTTCATTTCCTTAAAACAGATTTCTCTTTTTTTGATTCCTGAGCAAGAAAGATGAAACATCCTTAAGTTCATCCTATGCACCTCTGCTAGCCAAAATGGAGTAGTATTGCATGAGGAGAGAAATCAGCAAGAAAGACGCCACTTTTCTAAAATTTATCTCTTGGAAAAAGCAAAGCCAAATGTGATCTTGGTTGTTTTGGTACAATCCATGGGATGCACTCATCACCACTGCAATGGGTAAAAACCTGCTGCAGAGAACAAATACTGAGATTTTTTGCTTTACAGCAATAGGTTTGCATCATCTATATAACTCTATGTAAGAGTGTTCTATGAGCAGCAAACACACAAAGGCTGTTTTTTCATTGACTGACTCATGTGGCCCCCAAATTATTTGCCAAGCCCCAGCTTCCCTTTCTCCATAGGAATTCTAGTCCCTGTCCTCCCATGTCCTTGAAGCCTTCTGACACAATGTCCAATTGTGTCATCCTCTCTAGACTGCAGGCAAGCCAAATGGAGGAGGTAACTTCTTAGTTGGAGCTGTAGCCTTCCTTGAGGGGAAAAAAGGCACCAGTCTGTCCACGCCTCCCTAATCTTGACACTGACTTCCACAAAACTTGCAGAAACTAACTCTGCAATTGGAGACCAGTCAAACTTTCTTGACAGTGACTAATGGGATGAAAGATGTTTGGAAGAGGCAGGCCTGATTTACGGCAGTTGTGTAAGCCAAGCTAAAATAAGAAGGAGGAAATTTAAATAAAGGCCTTCCTTTAATTGCAGATTGTGCTTTTGACAGCTCATGCAGTTCATTGTGAGCAATCAAATAATAGAAGATCAGGTAAAGGAATGTCATGCTACTAAGCCTAGAAGTAGCAGAGATGACACAATTTCTGTATGAAAAAGCAAGAATTCTGTAAGGTAATTGAAGAATGCTGGTGGGAGACAAGATAAAGCCAATTGCTTTGCTTTCCATCCTTCTCCACTTCCACACATGCCACAGGTGTTCTCAGTTGATCAAGTTCACTCCATTTCCCCATTCACTGTTTTTAGACCCACTGAAAATCAAAATAATACCTTTTTCCAAGTTCAGCCATGCTGCAGGCAGCTGAGGGAGAGTCACACCCCATGGGAGCAATTCAGATATTCTGCCTGTGTAATGTGGGGATTGCCAAGGGCTGCCCCTTGGCAGGTCTGCAGTACTTATGCACAACATTGGAAACAGGAGCCCACATGGGTTTGCGGTGGCAGGGATGAAGATGAAAAACTTCAGAATGAGGGCAGTAGAAGGTCACTCACTTTTTCCACTTGCCTGAACAAAACAGTTGAGTTAGGGGCCATCTCTGAAACCTTCCCAGAATGACTGACACCCGTTTCTGGGCTATTTCAGAAGGAACTTCTCCCACCTCAACACACACCTCCATTTCAGAGGCTTCACTTCAGTTACAGTACTCAAGCCAGAAACAAGGACACTTTTCCAATATCGGAGAAGACTTTTTTTCATGTACAAACTGAAAGCAAGCACACTCACTTTTACTTGATCAGGTTTACCTGGTCTCGTGGAAGGTGACACTGCCTGTGGCAGGGAGGTTGGAACTAGATAATCTTTGAAGTCCTCTCCAACCTGAACTGCTCTGTGATTTTATGAAACATGTGCAAGCATCAAACTGACTCAGAGACAGTAATTTAAAAGCAGCAGGAAGAAGCTATGTGATAGCACCAGCAGATTTCATGTCTATAGGTATTTTTAGAAGAAAAGAAAGAAGATATCTGAAAGTAGATAAAAATATAGGAACATCCACAAAGTGAGAAAATCTTAATATGACTGTGGAGCTCTCCACTTCCTCTCAAGATTTAAGATACTTGAGTGCAGGTTTGTAAATCAGTTTGTTTCAACTGACTCTCCATACCCTCACCACTGTTAAAAGTACTATTAGGCAAAGCTGTAGGTATGTCAACACCACTGAACCATTAGAGTAGTTTTGCTCTCTACTGGTTTTGAATCTGAAAGAGAAACTTACATATTATTTGAAACTAGATAACATTCAAAATTTCCCCGTTCACACCTAAAATAATTTTTAAGCCTCAACCACCAGTACTCAGAGATCTTGCTCTTCACAACACGATGTGTGAGCCCCATCTATTTGCCCACATGCCTACATAACTCCCAGTAAAGGAGCAAAACTATGGAGTCTGTCCATAAGGGTGCTTTCTTTGAATGACCAGCTACTTCATGAGTGCTGATGTCAGGCCAGCTTCCTGCTGAAGAAACGGGACTGGAGCCCACCTGAGCAGAGCCACTGGAGCTGCACTGCTGTAGCCCCCCAGCATAGCTTAAGCAAGCATTCCTGTGAGCCCCAGCCCCAGAAACAGCTTTCTCAGATGAGCTAAATTTACAGGACAACATGAAAAAGCAGCACATAACACATGTTAGGGTGCAACATGAGATGATGTACTCTGCTTTGACAATGTAAGAACTAGATAGATGCTAATGGAGAAATAACAATGTATGTGCATTTCTGTACCTGTTTCCTCAGCGTTCCCTGGACCACTCCAAGATCCTGCAGATGACAAGTCCTCTCTGAGCTTCAGAGCAGCTCCCGGTGACCATGGCTGTTCTTAACCGTCACCCATCCCCAGCAAGAGCGTTTTCTTCTCTCCAACCCCCACACTTCCTGTGCATCTTTTTTTTCTTCCCCAGACAGGTCTTCTATCTTAGTGGTTAGCACCAACTCCTAATTTTCATATTTTATTTCAATTTTTTGTTCTGCATTTCATGAAGTTTCAAACTCAGTTTCTCTACTGAGGTATTTAAACTAAAAGAGGGTAGATTCAGACTAGATATAAGGAAGAAACATTTTATGATGAGGGTGGTGAGGCAGTGGAACAGGGTGCCCAGAGAAGCTGTGGATGCTCCATCCCTGGAAACATTCAAGCTCAGGTTGGATGGGACTTTGAGCAACCTGGTCTAGTAGAAAGTATCCCTGCCATTGGCAGGGGGGTTAGAACTAGATGATCTTTGGAGGTCCTTTCCAACCCAAACCATTCTATGATTCTATGATTTTTAAATTAATCTTGTTCTCTCTGAATTACTGCAGTTTGCTGCCCTGGTGTCTCACACTGAATAGAAGCCACTGATCTCTGGTGACTTATTATTACATCTGGCCTAAGAGGGAAATGTGCCACATAAGACAAATCATGGGCTCCACCACTCAGCAGTTTCTAAACGTTATCAAAATCTCACTGAAAAATCTTTTACTGTACACAGAAAGACTCACAAGCTGATGAATACGTATGCTGTTGTTTCCACACTGATTTCAAAGGGGATTTTAAATCAACACATGCAATGAGTGGAATAGCAGTACTCATAACAAGCACAAGTTTCTGAGAACTGAAGGTACAAAAGTTTGATTGCATCCTGCCATAGAAGGTATTTGTACACCCAAAAGGTGTCTTTAGGGAAGTTGAATGTGATAATAACCTTTACTAGATAGGACTGTTGGATCCAAAGAAACCACTATCACATGGATTTGTTTCTTCATTATGTGATCTAATGGAAAGATGAGGATTGTGCTTTTGCCAAGATGTTGGTTACCAAAATATGAAAAAATAGCAGACCTACAAATGCAGTTGAGAAGAAAAAAAAACCAAAATAAATTTATGCTTTACAGCAGGCACAAAACAAGTATCTCCCATCTGCAGCACACACACTCAATGGCCAATTCAGAGAAGAATTGGGTCCCAAAAGGTGACAAAAAAAGGTGTGAGGTGAAAAGCTGACCTAACTAATAACTGGAGGAAATCACTGAAATCTACCAGTTTTACATCAAACTGCAGCCACTGCAAATAATTCAAGAGAGGGCACATGGATCCATTTTCCTCAAATGGAGACTGCTTGTGACCAACTGCTACCTTTGTGGCCTTCTCCACACTGTAACCCTGACACAAGTCTTCTTTCTCCAAAGCAAACACATGTGATTCTTCTTGTCCCAGGCATACCCACTCCAAGATATATTGGGCAACACCTGAATTACTTCAAATCAGGCATTTTAAAGGTTCACATTACTTGGGTTTCAATAGTGAAAGCTGACATGTTTCAGCAGTGTCCTAGTGGATGATTCCCTAATCTGTGTGATACCAAAAATGCCTGAGAGATGTGAGACTCAGAGAAAACCTCCTGACACACCATCCACCATCCCTGCCAAGTCCTGAGGGAACATTTTCACCCCAAGGCTGCAGCAGCCAAAGGGGGCTCTCAAGGCAACAGATCTCCACAGGAGCCCTGGCAGAGACAACCACAGAATAAGCTGAGCTGGAAGGGACCCACAAGGATCATCGAGTCCAGCTCCCGGCCCCGCACAGCACCATGCCCAAGAGTCACACCCTGTGCCCGAGAGCGTTGTCCAAACCCTCCTTGAACTCTGTCAGGCTTGGTGCTGTGGCCACTTCCCTGGGAAGCTGTTCCAGTGCCCAAACACCCTCTGGGTGAAGAGCCTTTTCCTGATATCCCGCCTAGACCTTCCCTGACTCAGCTTCGGGCCAAACTCCACGGACAATCTTTCACTTCGACACTGTGAAGAAGCCCTTCAGCACAAATTTCTCGGGGTATGGACTGTAGAGAAAAGTCCCGGGATCTGTTTATTTAGGGGCGTGTGGAGGCAGGGCCCCGCGCGGGGGGACGGCCCCGGCGGCCCCAGCGCTCCCGGAACGCCGCGCTCGGGGCGCTGTTTCCGGGAGGGAGGGCGAGAAGGCGGGGGGCGGGTTTGGGCGCTGCACCGGCGGGCGGCCCGCGGTCCCTCGGCGGCTCCGGGATCCAGGAGGGCGCGGGAGCCAGGATGAACCTGGAGCGGCTCAGGAAGCGAGTGCGCCACTACATCGACCAGGTGAGGGCCCAGCGGGGGCTGCTGGGGAAGGGGCGGCAGGCCCCCGGGTTTTACCCGCGGAAAAACCGCTCTCGGCGTGGCTCCCGCAGTGAGGGAGGCCAGGGCGGGGCGGGCAGAGGTGCCGGCCTCTGCAACGGCGGAGAGGGCGTAATTTTGGAATTATGTCCCGTTTTCCCTGGAAGGGGAAGCAGCGGCGGTAGGAGAGGGGTGCGGAGGGCCGGAAGCGCCGCCTGTGCGGTCTCCAGTGGGAGCCGGGGCCTCCCGGTGGGTTTTCCTGGTTTCTCCCTCATGTGGAGAAGGAGGAAGGGAGCCGCTGTGGGAGCTGTGGGGCTGCTGTGTAGCGAAGGCGTATTTGTAGGATCCCGCCCTCTCGGGTTGTGCAAGCTGGGCCGTGCTCACCTAAGGCAGGGGGAAACGGCCTCAATTGCACCAGGGCAGGTTCAGGTTGGCCATCAGAAGACAAAAATCTCCTCGCTGAAAGGGTGATTAGGTATTGGAACCGACTTCCCTGGAAAGTAGTGGAGTCACCCTTCCTGGAAGTGGACATGGCACTTGGTGATATGGTTTAGTGGGTATGGTGGGTTCTGACAAAGGTCGGACTTGATTATCTTGGTTGCCTTTTCCAACCTTAATGATTCTGTGATCATTACAAGGGGGAATGGATTCAAACTAAGAGAGATTAGGTTTAGATTAGATATTAGGAAAAAGTGCTTTACTGTGAGAATGGTGAGGATGGAACTCGGAACAGGTTGTCCAGAGAAGCTGTGGATGTCCCATCCCTGGAAGTGTTCAAGGCCAGGTTGGATGGGGCTTTGAGCAGCCTGGTCTAGTGGAATGAGTCTCTGCCCATGGCAGGTTGGAACTAGACAATCCTTAATATTCTGACCCGGACCATTCTGTGATTCTCTACCTGGTGATTAAAGGTGCCCATCACACTCCTGCAATGCTGCAGAGGGCTCTTAGGAGGGCAGGATTGATTTCATTTGTTGATGGATTCAGTTGTATTGCTGCTGGGCAAAAAAGAAAAAAAAAAGACACAAGAGGAAAAATGCATTAATAAATTAGATTAAATGTAGCGTCAAACTGTTCTGCTCTCCTTCCAGTTCAGACCTCTGGTGCAGGTATCACTGCTGAGAAAAGCACACCCCTTAAATAAGCAAAGACGTTTCTCCGTGTGGGCAGCCCGTCTGACTGAAAGGCTGATTAGGGACATAAGCTAATTTGGTGGGTTTGATTGGTTTGCTTTACTGTTCTCATTTGAGTTAAACTGTTTCACCAAGCTGCTTTGTCACACAGCTGTATAGACAGCTGTGCACTGCTGAGGAAGGGGCAATCAGGAGAAACATGAGGTTGCTTTTTTGTGTAATAATGTGTCATCCTATAGTACTGTAAAACTGCTCAACAGAAGTCATGCAGTGCCTTATAGGCCTGGATTATACTGTTCTTTTGTGGTGTTGAGAGAATTATTTAAATCTCTTTTCCTGTAGTTAGCTACTAAATGTGTATGGGGTTGGTTTGTGGGTTTTTGTGGATTTTTTTCCCCCTTGCGAGTGCAGATTGAAACCAAACTATTATCTTGACAAATTTGCTGGGCATTCTTAATCCCCATCAAGTAGGAAATGTGGGAACACATGATAGAAGAGACAGCTTAGGTCGTGGAGTGTAGTGCTTTATGAGGACCAGAGTACCATCAGTATGTGCATTTCAGAAAAGACTGCCAGACCTCTACTCCAAAAGCATAAACCAGTCTCTGAAGTTCTGAGCAAACTCCACAACTGCAGTGGTGCAGGAGAGGACAGAAGCCATCAAGGCTTTCTTAGTCTTCAGAGGATCACAGAATGGTTTGGGTTGAAAGGGGCCATAAAGAGCATCTAGCTCCAGCCTCCCTGCCCGGGACAGGGACACCTTCCACTGGACCAGGCTGCTCCGAGCCTCATCCAGTCTGGCCTTGGACACTTCCAGGGATGGGGCATCCACAGCTTATCTGGGCACCCTGTGCCAGTGCCTCACCACCCTCACAGCAAAGAACTTCCTCCTAGCATCTAATTTAAACCTTCTCTCTTTTTCAGTTTGAATCCTTGTTCCCTTCCTACATGCTCCTATAAAGTCCTATAAATCCTTGCAATGGCAGGGTATTTGTTAAATGTCCAGCATACCCTGGGAATCATATTAGGCCTCATTGCATGGAGTGGGATAAAAAGGAACAACAATAATGCCTGGTGATCTTCTCAGGAGATAATCCAGCCAATTCTGTGAGATTTTGCCTGGCACCCCAAATCTGATGGCAACTTTAGCTGGATTAGAGGAGTATACCTGCAAATTCTGCTTCTGTCTGATCTCTGGTTGCCACCACTCTTACCTGTTTCACTCACTTCTGCCAAACTGGAGTCTCTAGAGTGAAACTGTGTATCCAAGAATAAGGGGAAATTCATGCAGGCACTATGGATTTATGTGAGGTTGAAGCATCTTGACTGGAGACTGAAGATTTCTTGATCAGAGATGGTGCTGCTGAAGTTACCTGAAGTAATTTATGTGCCCTCTTTTATATATAGTATTCTCTTTCTTCTAAAATGTAGCATTTATTTTAACTGGAGGAGGGGATTCTTGCTACTTTTTCAGTGATGGCAAATCAACTAACGACCTACTGCCATGCGTACACAGCACATAACTTTTGGTCAAAGATACCGGCATTTTATTGGAGATAAATGAACAACTCCAAATTACTTTTGGATATCCCTTGGAGTATTGCAGTATTGGCCCTCTTAAACTATATTTTTAAGTTAAAAAATCTGAAATGTGAATCACCATTCATTAGAGACTACGTGCACAAGATGTTAAATCTGACTGATATACAATGTATTTCAAAATTATCCAGAAAAGCTAACCCCAAAGGACTACTAATTGTTTCTGTCATGCTTTTACAGCAACAGTATCAAAGTGCCCTGTTCTGGGCTGACAAAGTAGCTTCACTGTCTCATGGTAAGTGGTTGCTTTTTATATTGTATTTTATTAACCACTTTCTGATAATGTTCTGTTTTAGTGGGGATTTAGTGCTGTTTGGCTAAATGTTGACATTTTGAGTTTGGTATAAGTGCTTTTTTGTGATCTTTGGAATGCTGTTCTCCTATATAGAGCAGAGCTCATCTTCCTTCCCTTTTGAACTTTGTGTTAAAATTCATGTTTGACCAAACCTTAAGGTTTACCTTCCTTAAGAAACAAAAATAAAAACACAAGAGCAACAAGAGACCTTGGTGGTTTCCCCACAGGACACTCAGTTGCCCTGGCTGACAAATACAATGTGGGTTTACAGAGGGAGCTGAAGCTGGTTGCCTGTGTCTGCCTACGGCCAAGAGCACTTACACTTCTTAAAATGATTCCAGGGCTTGATCCCACAAGGGCTTTTGTTGCCAGTAAGGTTAGAGGGTACTGAGCTTTACTTCCGAAATTGCAACTCCAAGCTATGGCAGTCTAGTGCTTTCACTGTGGTTAGGTTCCCACTGATCTTTTTACTGAAAGACACATTTATGGGTTGTTTTCTTTCTGCCCTATGTCCAAGAGCAGGGTAACCTGCAACTGCTGCTTTTTAAATCTGTTTCGTTGTTGTCTCCTTCTCATGACACAACCTCTGTTATGACATTCTTTGTATTCACTGTCCAGTGCACTATCTGATGTCTTTAAAGTTAAAATCTGATTATCTTTTCATTGTAGTCTTTCACTGATAGATATTGTAAGTTGTCTATACATATTTATAAATAAAATTTTGTAGCTCAGTAGGATGCTAGAGTAGGGGGAACATACTTCTCTAGTGAAGCAAAAGTGAACATTCTGTATTAAAGTGTTTGAAGATATATTGTAAAGCAATGCTTTATAATTTGTTCTTTTTAGAGGAACCACAAGATATCTACTGGTTGGCCCAATGTCTTTACCTAACAGCTCAGTATCATAGAGCAGCACATGCTCTTCGATCACGGAAATTGGATAAGGTAAGTCATGTTACTCAAAGACATGCTACTGTTACCCCTCTCTTAAGGCTCTGCTGCTAACCACAGTGACTTCTTCACCATCACAGGATTATGTTTATAAGAAAAGTAATTAAGAAAGCTGCATGATGTAGTTTATAATGATGTAGTTAGAGCCCTGTGTTCAGTCGATTTGGTTCAAAGTGTTGTCCCCAGATGGAGTCACAGCAAAGAGAAGGGGTCCAAGGACATAACTGCAGCAGGTATGGGAAGGTGGATTGTCACTTCAGATGTAGTTGTTTCAATTTTCCTTCCACTCTGATAATGAGTGGTAAAGGCAAGAGTGAAGTAAGTGTCCTTTGAGAGTTTAGTAGTAGAGAAGGTGTTACAGGCTTGGTCAGGAAGGACTTTTGGTGGTGAAAGGGGTGAAGAAGCCATAGAACTGAAAAAGGAGAGAGCAAAATGGAGTCTGGCAGTGTAACCAAACATGTTCTCTCTTTATAACTAATATGTATGAAACTTCTCTTTCAGTTGTATGAGGCATGTCGCTACCTTGCAGCTAGATGCCATGTGAGTACATATTTTAATCCCTACTGTAAACAAACTAAACTAAATAAAAGACACATCTTGGGAAGATTAGGTACCTGATAGCCAGTGTAGATATTTATGTTCATTGGAACAATGGGTTTAAATTTTTTGACAGTTGATTTCATTCTTTAACTTTCAGTTGGGTCACTGGAGTATCCATTATGACACTCTTCTGAAGAAATCCAACTGACCTTTTTTTCCAGGAAATACTCCTCTAATATTTTGTGGAGAAAGAATATGAACCATTTTTGTCTCATGTCTTCATGTTCACACTTTTATTTGGTTGGTTGTAATCTGACCAAAGGAGATGTGATTTATGGTTGTGTAACTATAGTTAGTAGCTTTATATTTGTATAAAATGTCATACATAAAAAGTAAAATACAGTGCTTTCAGAGACCAACTGAATCAATTGGTAGATAAAACACAGAAATTTGAAATAGAGTAATGTGCTCCTAATAGAATAAGATGATTATATTTTATTAAAACCTGTGTTAACTATTTTTAGAACCATACCTGTTTCTCTGACTGCATAAGCATGAATAATAGGTTTTTCTGTCCATGTACATATACAAATTTTATAATTTTTGCATTCTTAAATAGTTTTATAATTTTTGCATATAATAGATGACCAGTAAAAGAGCTAACTGCAATTATAAAATGACATATGGCCAAATAAGAAGATGCATGCATGAAAAACCTGCTGATAAACACTGGTTATAACCTATGCCTTTGAAACATGATGTTGTGTTTATTGGTGCTTTATGTACAGATTTTTCAAAACCTTGTTTTTTACATGCACATGTTTGGTTAGTATGCTGCAAAAGAGCATCAACAGGCCTTGGATATTCTTGATATGGAGGAGCCAATCAACAAACGACTTTTTGAAAAGTTCTTGAAGGATGAAAGTGGGTTGAAAGATTCTACCACAGACTGGGAGATGTCACAGTCCTCTGTAAGTGACATTATTTTAAAAATTATTTTTGTAAGGAGAAAAAAGTGTGAAGTCAGAAAGTGATTTCACAGCTCTATGAATCTGAAACTGCATTAACGCTTTATTTTTCAGATAACATAATTTTCAGAAATGCTGAATCGTTCTTTCAGTCACAAGTTGTGTGTTAGCTTGCCTGTATGAAAATAACTCCGTATGCAAAAATGAACAGTGCTTTTCAACAACTTCTTGTAAATTATTTGCAGACACTTTGCAGGAGCTTCATGATCTAGCATTGGTTTTTACAGTCTTTTAGCTCTGTCTTGACAATGTATGCTAACATTTCTTTCAATTGGGCTGCAGGTTCTGAGATAACAAAGCAAGATTTTTTTTTTCTCCAGTTACTTTTAATGAAATACTTCATAATCACTCAAGTGTTGTTCTCAGTGGGATATTCTTTGATCACATTTGTGAAAATTATGTGAGGTGAAGGGGAAGTTTTTGAAGCTCAGTGAAAAAATTCTGTGCAGACACACAGTTTAAAGAGATTGGTACCACGTGTAGGCTTAAGGGTCTGTGAAGAGTCTTTAGTTTCAGAGGTACAAATTAAAACTTATTAGCTTAAATTACAGTGTAGGTGTTTGACAGACAGCATTTTCCCTGTAAGACTGAAGTAGCAAATTGGTTACAATGTTGATGTGAACTGATTTTGAATGCTGGTATAATGGACTGTTTAGTCTGATGACAGAGCTGAGTACTGTGTTAACTTTCTCTTGTTGGCGCTTTTGTGGCCTTCTGCCTGAACTGAATCCCCATCTCCAGGGAATTTTGAAAGAACATGTTAGTTAATAAACATTGTAGCACCACTGGTAATTATGGTCTTTCACTGTTTTCTTTTCTGCAATATCCATGTCTTGGATAGAAAATAAGGATATATCTTTCTGTTCAGAACAGTTGAATCTATTGACTTGGCCTTTTTCATCTCTACTGTGGTCATTCTTGTCTTGAATGAAATATGTGGTTTAATGGTCAGCAAAGAAGTGTATTGCCTTGGGAAGTGACAGTTTCTCTATGTTGAATGGGAAGGGAATTTAGTATAGTTAGGATACAACTCAGTTTGTTTATTATTATATTGCTTGTTTATTTTGAGCATGTGTTTGTTTGGCAGTGGGTAACCTGGCAGAGCATTCTTTGGATTTTTTTTGAGGTAGTAGAGACAACTTTTTATTTAAAGACAGCACTAGAAAACCAGGTTCTATCATGCATGAAATACTTTTTACTTTCCAGGAGCACATTTGATTTGTGTTCCAAGCTGAATTGCAAACACTGATTCAGTCTTTGACCTCCAGTCCTGCTTTTCCACCAGATCAAGAGCTCTATATGCCTTTTGCGAGGGAAGATCTATGATGCTTTGGATAATAGAACCCTGGCAACTTACAGCTACAAAGAGGCCTTGAAGCTTGATGTTTACTGCTTTGAAGCATTTGATCTTTTAACATCGCACCATATGCTGACAGCACAAGAAGGTCTGGAGAGATGTATTTCTCAAATACAAGTAAAATTTACCTGCTTTCTCAATATGTGTTGTCCTAGATAAAAATTAAGGCAATACAAGTAGCAGACTTTGAAATGTTAAGACTAGAAAATGTATAAAATTACTGAAAATTACGATTTGCGCAAATTTGCATTTGGACTTTTATTTTTCAGTCCTGCAATGCTAAGAGTTGAAAGAAACAAAGTAACCCGGCTGTCCTGCTTGTTAGCTCCTGAAGCTCTTTGGCTCTGCCCAGCCCAAACAAAGTTTTTTCATGTGTTCTCAATTTCACAGGCTTTGAACCAATGAAACCCTCCTGGGGGTTGCTTAGTTACAATAGGCATCGGTTAATAGAGCACTCTAAGTGATAAAATTTGACATGTGGAGTAAATAAAAATAATGGTGGGTTACTTCATCTTTATTAAACTTTAATTTAAAGTGTAGAAGGAAAAATCAATCCTTAATTTCCAAAATTAGTAGTATTATCTGTTTCAGTGTATCTGTGCTGTTATAGTCCTTGCAGTTGGGATGACCATCACAAAATCCTTTGCATCTCTAAGTTCTGAAATGTTGGATCTTGCTGTTTCTTCTGTAATATGACCACTTCAATGTTGTTTAATTCATATAGAAAAAGAACTTCTTGAATCTCTACCTCTTAATAGACAATGTACAGAAGAAGAACAGGAATTGCTTCACTTTTTATTTGAGAATAAATTGAAAAAGGTAAGTCCAAAAATTGACTAAAAAGCTGGAGAATTGATTGAAAGTATTGACTTTGGGTGTAAATTTTCTTGGATCCCATTTATTCTGAACATTGAAATAAATATGGGCTTTGTAATTTTTAAAATTTTTGATGCAGTACATCTTGCTTTATGCAGTAGTATAACAGTTTTCTGTTAATTGTTTTCTGGTGTGGTAACAACTTGAAATTCTGATTTACATTTTTGAAAATTTATTTATTGAGAAACTTCTAGGTGGGGAAAAAGAATGTTAATAATGTAGACAAAACGTCAGTTACCTGAAAATATTAGGCTACACCAACTTCATTCCAGACTATTTTTATCCAAAGATAAGGTGAGAGCACAAAAAAAAATATATTGCTCAGTTTTCATTTCTACAGCCTACACGAAATATATTGACTGTGGCAAGCATCTTGTGTGTTTTAAATGAGCTTTTAAGTACATTTTAAAGAAGCATTTTACCAAATACAGGTTTTATGGACTTTCAGTTTAAAAATAAAACTTCTAAGAACTTAAATGCTTCTTAAGTATTTTTTTAGGACTAAAAATATTAATACTTTTACCATCTGATTTTAGCTTAGTTTTTGTTTCAAATGTTGTTTCTTTTGTCTTTCAGTATAATAAACCCAGCGAAACACTGATTCCTGAATCAGTAGATGGTCTTCAGGAAAACCTGGATGTGGTAGTATCCTTAGCGGAAAGACATTATTACAACTGTGACTTCAAAATGTGTTACAAGCTTACTTCAGTGTAAGTGCACAAAGCAACTTTCAGGTTTTTTATCTCATATGGTGGAGTGTAATAATTATGCCTGGACTGACTGCAAATATTGTTGTTTAATGGGTAAACATACATAACAATTTGATATGTATTGCAACATATATGTCATATGTTATATATGTCTCAGGTATTTAAAATGTGTAGTTCGTGTCTGGCAAGACATAGTATTTTTATAATACACAGAAGAAGTATCCAAGGTAAAACTCTGCTTAATCAGCACTGTGCTGCCTTCCCTTCATCCATCCTCTTCCTTATTCTGGTACCTTCAATTTTGTGTGCTCCCTACCTACTTTCTGTTTGGCCTTCAGAATGAACTGGTTTGAATCAGTTGGTAAGTTAGGAAGTTGGATTTCTCTGGCCAGTGAACAGTTACAATGTTATTGATAATGATCAAAGGATATAATTAATTTTAAAAGCTAGCACGTTATTTCTAATTTTGATGGCCGAGTACCGTGTATCGGCTGTTACGTAGCCCAGGATGCGCTGCTGCTCAGTTGTTGGAGGGCTCAGAACACCACCATGGTTTGCTCCTCAGCTGCTCTAGATCTGGACTCATGGATGTGCTTCTGAATGCCACAAGAAACAAAATTTTACAGCTGAGCTAAACGTGACTCCTAAGGCATACTGCCTGGTGTTAACCTCAGGAAGTTGAGGACTATTGCTTGAAAGTTGCTGTCAAATGTATGGGAAAGATGAACAGAAATGTTGTTGTTTGCTGTCTGCTGGTTAAATTTGAAGCGACCTGCAAAACAAAAGACTGTTTTACTCTGATTTTCTAATTGTATATTCAGCCTGACGGAATTTTCTGTTATCCTCTTTTGTTAAGCTAAATGAACTATTACATTTCTGGTCTGAAGAGAGCCTCTATTATACTGTTAATAGTTACCTTTTAATCACAAATAGTTTTCTAGTGTCTAAAGTGGTAATTAACTAGAACATTACTGCTATAAAAGCAGTTTGCTTTTAGCACATTAAAGTTTATGAAATGTGCATTACAGATTTTTTTAATTTGTTTTTTTAGAGTGATGGAAAAAGATCCCTTCCATGCAAACTGTTTACCTGTACATATAGGGACACTTGTGGAGCTTAACAAAGCAAATGGTAAGGAACACAACATTTAATACAAGTCAACAGAAGGCTGTAAAGCCCCAATTTTAATAAAGAATTAAAGATGCCAAGAAACCCCCTTATATACCATTTGAAAAATTACATGTATTTTTCCTCCTACCTGCAGTTTCAAGAAAACAGTGGTAACTGGTAAAGAAGGGAATTGCAGAGCTGACAGCAGGATTGAGGGTTAGGGGGAAGTAGTTGTGCAAAGAGTTCATGATCATGAGTGTCGCTGTGTTTTAACCACTGGACTGTGTATCCAGGAGGCCAGGGAGCTACACTGCCTCATCCCTGTCATTGTGATTTCTGTCTCCAGGTGATCTTTGTACAATATCTGGCTGTACTTTTCTGCTCAACAATAAAATATACTGAATTAAACTAGAAAGAACTCTTCAGCAGTTGTCTATGCTTAGGTGGACATGCTTATTCTGTAACAGAAAAAAGTTTAGGTTCTCCTTGCCTTTCCTATTGTGAAGGCCTCTCTTTAGTTCAAACAAATTAATAACCATGCAACACCTTGGTTGGAATTACAGTAGTAGCTTACTTGCAGCTGGGGTGGCTTTTTCCAATTCCAGACTGCATATAAATCAACTGAGTAGCTTGAATGTTTTAAAATCCATTGGAAAATAAAAAAGGAACTCATATGCTGTGCAGTCTCTCATGATGGTGCATTATATGTACACAAATAGGTCATTAGGTGTAGTGGTACTTCTTGGTAATTAGTGAATGTACTTCCCAGTTATTTTACAGTTAAGTACCTCTGAAAATGGGGCCAGTAGTCTGGTTTTTCTTCTAAATCTGCCTTGAGAAGCATTATGTACGTAAGTTAATATTTTGGAAGTCAGTTTTAATATTTGTTTTTTTCTGGAGCTGAGAGTTGATACTAAGTGCTCCAGGACAATCTCATTGGTTTAAGAGCACTGTGCTCTGAAGCAATAGAAACTTTACATTTGAAATTGCATAGGCAGTAGAATTGTTATCCTGTAGCTGATTATTGCTGCTATTATTAGAAAATCTGTAGTAAGTTATAACTAGAATTATTATTTTTACTAAAAAAGTAATTACTTGGAATTATTCCAAATAATATAATAATTTATTTGCTTTTGTCCTATTTTCAGCATATTAATGAACAGGACTCTACTTTGAAATGGATCTAGCCAGTATGTTATACCTTTTAGATGTAGGAAGTTGAATAGTGTTTTACCTTGACAAGGTACATTCAAGTGTAATACTACTGGCATTTATTTTAATGTAGGTAATGACCTAACTTGCAGAATTCTTAAAGGGTGGGAAGTATACCTGCTTATTTGTGTGCTGTGAAGACTTATGGGTTGTTTTGGTTGGGTTTTCTTTAGCTAATTGCAAAACTGAATCTATTTTGAGGCAGTTTGAAGCATTACCACTAAAAGAAAGCATTTTGTTCACTTGTGGATTGATAATGTTAGATGTTCTGTATATTTTGTATGGAAAGCTAAAATACTTGAAACATCTAAATGTTTTAGCATGTTTTAATTTTCTTTTCTTGTTTCTTCCCACTGTGTAGAGCTTTTTTATCTTTCTCACAAACTGGTGGACTTGTACCCAAATAATCCTGTAAGTTGTTCTAAGCTTTCATTGTCAGGTAGTTTCATTTTTAGCACATAAAAGTTGTAATGTATTAGTTTGAGCTACAGAATTCAAAATCCGTTTCTGGATAAAGCTTGTAAAAATGGTTCACTCCTTTTATTTTCTCTGCATTGTAATTTCCTTAAACCAAGTTTCTTTTCATAAAATTAAGTACCTGTAAAAGGTATTCAGTGCGAGTTATTTACTTTGATTAATAATTTAAAATAAATGCTACAGTAATAAATGTCTACATCTCTCTGAGCAATCTTTTCCAGTGTTTGATCACCTTCACAGTGAAAATTGTTTTTCTTTGACTTGATCTTAATTTTCTGTGTTGCATCTTGTACCCATTGCTTCCCATCCTATCACTGCACCCCTGAAAAGAGTCTGGCTCTGTCATGTATTCCCTACTATTAAATAATTGAGGACAGCAATAAGCTTTCCACTTTCTTTCTTCATGAGGCTGAATAATCCCCAGTTAGAAAGGTACATGCCAGCAGTTCTAGCTTGTTTGTAATACCAAATAATTTGAAGAGCTGACTGATTCAAGTGAAAATGTTCCTAACTTCTCTAATTATTATGTCTTCCTCTCTTTTGATGCTTCACTAAAATGAGTGTGATATATCTAATAATATTGTATTTTGATTTTAATGTGTAGGTGTCATGGTTTGCAGTAGGATGCTATTATCTCATGGTTGGCCACAAAAATGAACATGCTAGAAGATATCTCAGGTAACTTTTTTTTCTGTTTTCCGTAGTGAATCTGTTGCTCACTTGCTAAGTAAACATTTAATGTTCATGATTGTTTGTAAGCTCATAAACAGAAGCCTTAATAAATTGGTTGCTACTTAAATACTCCTTTTGTTGCCACCCTTTTTTTGGGATAGCAATTTAGACCTCATCCATAGAGATACTGTAAAATTAGGAAGACTTACACGGTATCTCTCTAGGCAGTCGCCTTCCTGTTCTGGGCAGGTGCAGTCCCTGCAGTCTCTCATGCTGCCGGGCCAACTACCGTAGGTGATCAGGCCTCAGTTCTTAGTTGAGGGACACTCAGGCATTCTCCCAGGTTCAGGTGTCATATCTGAAAGGGAAGAATTACATAGAAAATTCTGACATTTGGCTGTCCAGTTCCTTCTGTGCACAAGCAACTGTGGGCTTTTTAGGTTTGGTCAGTGCTGTTTCCTGTAGGTCTTCTGTATGTGTAGTGAGTATCAGCACTGGGGAGCAGGACCTTGCTGTGAAGTAGGGCATTTGCTTTGGTGCTGTAAGCTTAAACTGAGAAGGCATAAATCAATATGTAAGACTAATTTTTCCTGAGACCTTTGTAGATAATGTATGTAAAGATGGTTTAGTGACTTAGACTTTTTAAATGCCTGATTATTATGAGTGAAATGTTTAAATTCCTTACAAGTAGCACTGTGAAGTTCTTCAAGAATCTGTCTTGAGTGATATATTTGGTTTTGGTGCTGAAATAAAAAACATCTTTAAATGTACAAGCATTCCTAGCCAGCAAGAATGGATCTTAGATGTGTTGAAGAGAAAAACAAACAAAACAAAAAAACCACAAATCAAACAAACATCAAAATTCAGAGTCATTCTGGTAAAAGGGAAAAGTGGTCTGCTAAAAGTGAAAGAGTAAAAAGATGCTTAAATTTCTTGGAGAAGAATGATAGTGTAAAGCTAACAAGGCTAGGGACAACTGTGGGCTACACGGTGGTTTCAGAAAAGAAATCTGGAGAGGCAGTACACATATCATTCATTGCTGTCATGGGTGGCAAGATACAAATGTTTGAGTATGTAAAGTTTTGTCTGAGAAGACAGAGAACAAACCATTCGTTAGGATCCGTGATGAGAAACAATGAGTTTAACTGTGACAGACAAAATTTAAGTTATATGTTAGGAAAAAAATAAGTTTTTAAGGATAGTTAAGCAAAAGAATAGAATACTTATGGAATGTGTATTATCTCCCTGTCAGAAGCTTTTAAGAAAAGACTGGGCACAGTTGTTATGAGCTGTTTAGTTATGAATGCCCTTGCCTTCGGACTCAGAAAATAATCTACACAGCTTTCTAACGTTCCTGTCAAGTCCACCTTTCTGTAAAGACTCCAGGTTGCAGTCTTGATGTTCAGGTTGCAGTTTTCAGCTCAAGACTTGAGTGACATTTTGTGTCCTTCTCTGATGCAAGGCCTGTGATGTGACAAATATTCGTCTTCAACAAGGCTAGCACAATTAGATGGCGAAGTTTCAACCTAAGTGTTGATTTGGTATTTTCATATCCTGCTTCTTAAACTGGGATTTGATAGAATATATTTATTTCAAAATGTATAGCTAGAATTTTGCAATACATTTTGAGTGACTACTAATGTTTTCTGTATTTTACTCAATTCACCTACTATTTAATTGTTTATGTTCACTAATATCAAATAATTCCTCCTGTCTCTGAACAGTAGCAGAAATAATAAAATCAATTCACAAGAATGTGTCATACTTGTAAGTGCTAAATAGTTTGAACTTTTAAAATGAACTTTGTTTACCACTGGTCATTACAGACAATTATCTTAATAGATACCTAACCATGTGGCATAGCACTGCTGTCTAAGTAGTCATCTGAAGCAGATGAAATTTAATTTCAGATGTGTTTGCTTGTGACTTGCTCTTGTTTTTAGCAAAGCTACTACACTGGAGCGAACCTATGGACCTGCATGGATAGCATATGGACATTCATTTGCAGTGGAGAGTGAGCATGACCAAGCAATGGCTGCATACTTCACAGCTGCACAGCTCATGAAAGGGTGTGTACAAAATGTCATATTCGGGGAGATTAAAATTGATCCATAAATAGTGTAGAATATTGACTTACATCCCTTTAAACAGTAGCAATGCATTTGCAACAATTATCTGGTAGAGAACAAGG
The DNA here is from genome assembly GCA_013397915.1 of Daphoenositta chrysoptera. NCBI lineage: Eukaryota > Metazoa > Chordata > Aves > Passeriformes > Daphoenositta > Daphoenositta chrysoptera. The sequence continues at coordinate 43,284 of VZRO01000910.1, read as the reverse complement.
GAGAAAAAAACCCCAATAATTTAACCATCTGCACTTAACCACATTATTTGTGATTACTGTTCTGATTTTATAAGTTCTAAAGCCAAGTTTTATATATAGGTAATCTAAGTTCTACCTGAGCATCTTCAGAAATTTGTGAATCATGATTGTCATACCAAGTCATCAAATGCTGTATAGTAATATCTTGAACAGCTCTATCATACTGTGGGAGGGGGTTGTAAAATGAGTAATGAACTAATTGTGTCATACTGCATATAAAACTATCGTATTTGATTGTAGTTACTGGTAAATGTAATTCTTTTAATGATTACTTCTTCCATATTCTATTTGTAAATTAAATATGTGAATGAAATTAGGGGAAAAACCATCAGAACTAAACTTAAGGACTGAGAAAATACATGTGATTCCAGAGCAGTTTACAATTACGTATTGGAGTTCAGTCTCTTGCTAAACAGAGTTGTAAAATCTTTTGAACTTCCCCTTAGGGTAGTATTCCATTTAAATCAGCTTTTACTTGAATGTCCTTTTTAGCTGGCATGTCTGTTGTTTGTGACTCCATTCTTGATAAGCACACCAAAACAAGCGTGACCTTTGTTTTACGGTTTTTAGGTGTCATTTGCCGATGCTCTATATTGGACTGGAATATGGTTTGACCAACAACTCCAAGCTGGCTGAACGGTTTTTCAGCCAAGCTTTAAGCATTGCACCTGAAGATCCTTTTGTTATGCATGAAGTTGGAGTGGTAGCATTTCAAAACGGAGAGTAAGCTTGCAAAATATGATCAAATACTATCTTAAACATGGGTTATTCTGAACTGTAATGTGCCAATATATCTACTAAAGTACTTATATTGAACTATAGTGTCTTTTGGTTATAGTTTAGATGGTGTTGACCTTAAACCCTTGCTTTTTGCATTGTTCTTCCGTGTTTAAGATGGAATAAGGACAGAACTTAATGCTTGAGAAATATCCAGAGATTGATACCATCTTCCATGTGCCTGTCATTGTGTAGTTGAATGCCTGAAAAGGCACCTATCTGCATATATACTATTAAATTTTGTACAGCAAATCATTTTGTCAGCTCAGGAGATTCCAAATATATTCTGGGAAGAAAACCTAACCTACATAAGAAGTGCTTAGTCAATATTTATAGTTTGATTCTGGTGTTTTCTTAGTTTTGTCTTGTTAGCTGTTAGGACCACAATGCAAAATATATCCAAATATAAATTACTGGGTTTTATATCTAATTTCACTCATGTGATGAAATAATGTCACAGAAATATTTCTTGAATACAGTTTTCTCATACAGGTAATAAAAACTCTTCACTAATTTATTTTTCTCCCCCTACCTCTTCAATCCCTAGCTGGAAAACTGCAGAAAAGTGGTTCCTTGATGCACTAGAAAAAATCAAAGCTATTGGAAATGAGGTATTTTTTCTAATAATATGCAAGTTCATAAATTTGTAAAACTCCAGCAAATTCTGTAATAGTTCATGACAAAACATGTTGTGTTTATTTTAAGATAAAAGCAATACAGTATAAATTTGATTTTAAAACTGTGTCTTCAGTGCTCCTAGGCTGAGACTTGACATGACTTTTTCTCCTTAAGTAGAAAACAAGTTTTGTTTGGTTTGCATCAAGTTTTAGTATCACTAACTCTTTAAAGAAATATAATTGTTTTTGGGGAATGTTAAAAATAGAAAAATGAGTAATTGAATAAATGTTTTGAGCTTGTATGTTTTGTTAAGAATTTTAAATGCTCATTACATTTTTCTTGTTCATAAACAAAATTCCCTATTCATTTGTATGTTGTTCTTCCTTTTTTTTAAAGTAGACAAAATTTAGTTACAGTCTTGGAAGCTGCAGTTATTTGAATTGTTGCGTTCTTTTGCAGGTAACAGTTGATAAGTGGGAGCCTTTGTTGAACAACTTAGGACATGTCTGCAGAAAACTCAAGTAAGCGGAGAGTACTGGAGCTACATTTCTCTCTAATGCTGCACAAATGTGTTTTCTCTTTCATTTATATCAAGATTATGTACCTCATGAGAGCAGTGTAGAATTACCCTGTAAGAACAAGATTCTCTGAATCAGCTTGTGAACATAACTACATTAATCACCCCCTATATCCCATTTGTTACACAAAAGTTAAAGTACTGAATGTAAAAGCCTTTCTTTAACTATTGATTCTTATTAGATAGAGATTTGGTTGTAGGCTTTTAGATCCTTGAATGGGTGTGAATTTTAACTCTACTGTCCCAGTCCTCACATACTGAAATATGTCCACTGATTTAGTTAACATAAAGGTGGGTTTGTGCCAATTAATTGCTTGGATTAGTACTTGCTTTTTTTTACTGAAGTGAAATATTCAGTGGCATTATAACACAGCAAGGGAGTCTTACTTTATATTTTTTAGAACAAAACTATTTAATATTTCAGTTCATATTTCCATTCCATGAATAGAAAAAGTGCAAAGTACATATACAAGCTTTAGCAGTTTTAACATAGAGACATTTTCTCATTAATTACCTTAATCTGGCTTTAACCAATGCTTTCTTTTGTTCAATCAATGCAATATATTTTTTAATGTTTTTAGTGGTTTTAATTGCTCAATTGGTGTACACTGTAATTTTTGTTTCAAAGCTGCTAATGAGAATGTGATTATGGTAGATGAAAGTTGTACTTCTGCTTTGGCTTTGGTAGTAATTGCTTTGTGCTCGAATTGCCAATTAGTCTTCATTTTCATTATGAAATAAGGACGTATAATAGTTACTCCTTGTGCCAAGATCAAACAAAAGGCACTGCTTCTGGAATCTGTTCATGAGTATAATTGCAGGGTTTTTTTCAAATGCTGGTTTTGTTTATAATTACTTTTGTCTTTTTTTATTTCTACAGAAAGTTACTAACTGCTTACATCATGCTTTGTATAACTTCTAATATTTGCTCAGGTTCAGAAATCAAAGCTAAAATATTTTTGCATCCTTGTAAACCATCTTCGAGAAAATCAGGTTGAGAATTTAGGCAGCTGTACATATGCTTTGACATCTTAAAAAAGTCTGTAATAACTAATTTAGTAGTGTCTATAATAATATGGCTATTATGAAAAAACTTACTGGATATATGTCTATTCACTAGTATTATGTGGTTGAAATTTGAAAGCAGCATATTAAAATGCAGTGGTAGTCAATTGGACATGTAAATAATATGAGTGAAAATAAAATTGAAATCATGTGAAAGGTTTGTGCAGCAAGCAAACAGTTGTGTAATTTTTCTACCTCAATTACTACTTGATGCCCTCTAACAACTTCATGTGTTGCTCATTGCATGATTTCATTATCACTATAGATGTTAAAATTTCTTGTGGATAGTTGATTGCTATCTTTATTTTTAACAATGTGGAACTAGGATATCAATGTGACAATTTAATTTCTCAGAGTAATGTTGTAGTGTACATTCAATCCTTGTTTTATAAAATAACAAATGCAATAATCAGTCTAATAGATAATTTTTAAAGACAGGGTGGTTTGTATTTGATAAAAATCATGGATATGTGTAAACCTCCTTTTCTGATAGAGCATGTTGCAAAATGCCAAAGGTACCAGTATATGCAGCACTTAAGGGTTGTGAAATTTCTGCCCAGAGAGCTTTTCTCAGTTTGAATGATGTGTGATTTAGTTTCATATTGCTCCTTCTCTCCCTTGGGAAAGCAAATGGAAGCTACAGAAAGAAAGCCAGTGCTACAATGAGTAGCATTAAACATCTAAAGCAATTTACCATATCAAGTAGCTGAGATCTCCAAATGGGACCTAGCTGTAGGCAGCTGTTTTGCTACATAAGGAGAACAATGATTTCTCAATTACACTGAGGAAGAAAATTGTCAATATCCATGAGTCTTTTGTACATTCTATTATGTTCAGAGTGTGAAGCATTAATTTTAAAGTTCTGGCACAATTGTGTTCCACTTTGCTAAGGAAAATACCCACAGGATACTGTAAGAACACCTTTCCCCATGAAGCTTACTAACCGATCTCCTGTATTTAACCCTAACAGGAAGTATGAAGAAGCACTGGAATACCATCGCCAGGCTCTGGTATTAATCCCTCAGAATGCTTCCACTTACTCTGCCATTGGCTACATACACAGCCTCATGGGCAATTTTGAAAGTGCCATTGACTATTTTCACACGGTATGTAACTGCCTTCAGTCAAAGGGCTGGTCACAGATCCTGTTATTTACTGTGTCATTCTGGTTTGGGTTTGGAACAGAGAACCAGCATTTTTTCTCCAGCCTTCAAATTAGTGTTTATTTTATAATCTTAATTTGGTTTTTTTTAAATCTTCTGTATTTTATTGATTAGGTAAAAAAATGGCCTCTTTGGCAAACTTTGAATTGCAATTTACATTTTATGTACATAAGCTTCTCATGTAGCTGAAATAATTTTAAATACTTCCAACCTAGAAATTTTACAGTAAGTAAACAGCAGCATATATCTCATGATATGTGAATGATTTCTTGTCTGTATATATGTTCTTTTCTGGTTTTGTTTTTGTGCTTTCCTTGCTTACTACTCCAGCCAGTTTAAATGATGGTGTTATTTTGGTTGTGCAATGTTTTGCTTTTACGGTGAAGAGTGTGCTCAGATAGCATCGTGGAACAACAAACCAACAAACTGAACCATAGCAGACTTAGGATGTAAATGTTTTTATTTGCTGCCAAGTACTTTTTACTGGTTTGTTTTTTTTCAATAGGCCCTTGGTCTCAGGCGGGATGACACATTTTCAGTCACGATGCTTGGACACTGCATAGAAATGTACATTGGTGATTCTGAAGCCTATATTGGTAAGTCTCTAACTTATGTGTCTCTTAAAGTCATTGAGTGTTTTGAGAGGAGAGTTATTCTTATGTCAAGAAAGACTGCCTACCACTACCTAATTAATTCACAAAGTAGAGTATGTTTTTGTTTGGAGGTTTTTTTTGCTGTTTTTTTTTTAATGGCTAAGTAAATCAGAACTTACCAGCAATTGCAGATGACCACTGGTTTTTGTGAGCATCATGACAGTAAATTCTCATCAGCATAAAGAAAGGAAACGCTTTGTCATTAAAGGTATTGATGGTTTCTTTTATAGAAAACATTGATTGTGGCATCTTAGACCCCAAAGGGAATGGGGAAAAAATAAAACAGAGGTATGGAGTTCGGAAATCAGAGCACTAATGCTAATGTTGTTGTAGAGCAAGGTATTTTCACCTTGTCAAAACTGGGCTCTGTGGAGAAAGGATAAGTCTTCTGACTCCAAATACGCAGTCTTATATATGGTTTAAAAGCAGTGCTTCATAACAGTAATACATTGTATTGCATATTAGTTTCTTTTTCCCCACAAAAAACTTTTATGTTCTTTTTATAGATTTCTGCTTCATTGAACTTAGTGATTTATCTGTAGTGAACACAGTTGATGTCCTGTCAAGCATGTTAAGAAGGCTGAAGCCTTAAAAGTAAAAGCCATCTGTGTCCTCTAGTGCTTTTCCTGCAGATGTTTCTTCTCAATATTGTCTTGCTCCATATGTAGTCATTTAACACATCTGGAAGAACCATGCAGCCATGTGATACGCATTAATGCAAACCAAGCTGTGTGTAAGTTAAACAAGTAAAAAAGCCCCTTAGGAAATTGGGAAGGGAATTGGCAATTACTTCTCAAAACAGACATTTGAATTTGAGTCATGTTTCTTGTATTGTGCTTTTTTGAAAAAGGAGGCTGCTGGATTTTTTCAGAACAACTCTATTCAGCTTCAGTCATTAAGCAGCACAGCAGCTCCTTGATGGTCTGAAAGCAGAGAATTATAGTCGTTTCGGAATGATAGTTTCTTTGAGATTATATTTTTGGGAGTATTCATTTGAAATAAATAAATGGTTTGTCTGTTTTCCTAGGTACAGAGATCAAAGACAAATTAAGATGTTACGACTTTGATGTACACACAGTGAAGACATTAAAGAACATAATTTCACCTCCCTGGGATTTCAGAGAATTTGACATAGAAAGACAAACTCTGGATGAAAGCGGCATAGTAACACTAGAGACATCAAATCAAAGGAAAAGTACAGATACCAGTCGCCCATTGGAAGAAACATTCGAGATTGAAATGAATGAAAGTGATATGATGTTAGAAACATCAATGTCAGACCATAGTACGTGACCATAAATAACGGTAGAGAGCTCATTATGTCTAAGTGTAGTGTGTTTGTTTTAGCATTTTTGTTATGGTGTTGTACTGTCATGAATTTGCTATTTTTTATATGAATTCAAACTACTATGCTTAACACCGGGAGTTTTATAGTTCCTACTTTATAAATATTCCTTTCCTGACAGCACTCTCATGAATCCCCATCTGGATCAAGAAGACTTCATTTCATCGATGCAGGCCATATACATTGTTTGAATCCAGAGTATTGGCTATTTTGCACATGTCTGTGCATTACTGAACATGAATTCAAGTTTTAGACACAACTGCACTTTGAAATTCAAGTGTATCAAGGGAGGAAAAGCTTTGGGAGGAGTCTGTATTTTATAAGCAATTGCATACACTCTTACTGTGGAAATCTGTTGGATGCAGGTGATCCCTTTGCTTTCCTATGAGCACCAGCACAGCAGTAGTATAGAGAAATCTGGTTCTGTGCCAGTGGCATTGGAAATTGTGCTGTGGCTCCACAGAGGGAATTGGAGATGCCCAGGTTTCCCTTCCATATGTTAGAAAACATGTATTGGAGTTTGCATTGAATGCAGAATTCAATACCAATCCCATATATTCTTAAACATGAGAAAGTAAGGTGAACCAAAATGTTTTACTTCATAGTTCTAAAACAATTCATGTTCTTGTGAAAAAAATAGTATGAGTCATAAGTGAAGAAGTATCCAAGCAGACTGTTGGAAAAATTAATCATTTAGGAAGCATACGCATGTCCTGGCCAGAGTTGGGTCTCTCTTCTTCAAGTGTGGCTGGCAAGAAAAGTTCATACAGAGGGGTTTCTTTTCTTTTGGAACTTGGTAGTTTTGTGTGTGGTGCAGGTGACTTCTTTGAGGTAAACTGGGATTTTTCCTGGACACTCAGGAAGAATCTATAATGAGTGTGTCTCAACAGCTGCTCTCTCAGGCAGGTCTCTTCCTTTAAAGGATCTTTTGATAGTTATTTTTACATCTGTGCTTATGTATCCTGAATGATGGTAACCAATACTATCTCATGGATAATATGACAGCAAAGGCTTGTTGCTGCACCCAGAGTAGCCAGAAGGATATTGCAAATACATCCTCAAAGAGTCTCAAGGAGCCAAACTCCATTTTCTCTATATCATGATTTTAATCCAGCATATGTAAATTTCGTTTTCTAGTAAGACATCATGGCAGTTTCTAAATGGAAGGTGGCAAAACAGTCATCTAGAAAATCAGGCCTTTTGACTACTGTCAAACATGGATATAAATCTTGCATTGTTTTTCTCTGTTACTGATTTTTTTTAATTGGCAAAATGGTTTTAAAGATTGAGAAAAGTTCATCTTTCTTCCTGCACTCCCCAGTTACAATCTGATGGCGTGTCGGCTGTGATGGCAACACTCCTTTATGTTATTCCTGCCTGTAGGAATCTACTGTGCTACTTCCTCAGTTGTGGTAATACAAATCCTTGTATGGTTACATTGTGAGTGAAATCAAGGAACTAGAACAGCATTTTAAAATATTTTCTAGATCTGGTCAATTCTCCATTTCAAGGAGGGCAAGCCACTGCTGTGTTACTTGTCATCAGTGGGACGGAGTGGTTGGAGCGGGAGGGAACGGATGGAATAGTGAGAGCAGGCACTGCTGTCATGGCAGCATATCGTGACACTGTGCCTTGGCAGGTATCTGGTGGAGGTTCTTTGGCTGGCTGTTGCTAGCCTTCATTTATTGGTATTAAAAGTTACCTAGAAAGAAATGTATGCAAAGTGTCCTAGATTGTGAAAGACTTTTGGATGTCAAGAGGAATTATTGATGTGGCTTGGCTTGGCTTCAAGCCCTTTAGGCAGCTACAGCTGGGTTACAGTCTGTGAGCTGGTTCATTATGTATGTCTCAGACAGGACTTTAGGGAAAGTTCTTCTCTCCTCATTTATCTTCTGATCAATGTTTTGACCTGCTCTTGTTATGTCCGAATCCCTGCCTTTGTACTGGCAGCGTCTGCTTGCCCTAGTCTTCTGCACCTCCCAGCACCTCTCCTGCACCAGTCCTGCTCTTCCTAGATAGTGCTTGGTGCCTTCCTGGGTTACTATGACATTCTCCCTGGCTGTAGTTAAATTGAGTGTTGTCCTAGTCCTCATGAGGACTTTGGTTATTAGTTTTGGCCTGACTTGACCTCAGATTTGTGATGCTTGCTGCAAGCCATTGCCATTGCCTCACTTGGCTTTGGCTGCTGGGCACAAGGGTCCAGGACTGTCATGTTGGGTGGCTTATAAATATGCCTCCAAAAGAGACATTTTTACCGTGTCTCATAACTTCATCTTTCTCTTCCAAGGATTAGTTTTGTCCCGGAGTGGGGAGATCTGCCTTAAAGGTTTTCAGAACAGATATGAAAACCTACAAGATATTTGTGCTGCAATGGCTCCAAAAGTTCCTTCATAGGTACTGCTGCCTAAACGATTTGAAAAGAAATAACATGTTAGCTCAATTGGTTAGAGCCTGGTGCTAATAATGCCAGTGTTGCAAGCTTAAACCCCATGTGGGCCATTCACTTAAGAGTTGACTCAGTGGTCCTTGTGGGTGCCTTCCAACTCAGAATATTTTGTGATTTCAGTTTTCTCAGCCAGTGCCACCTACTTTTATTATTCCACATCAGATCATGTATTTCCTTCATGCTGTGGACAGCTGTTTGAGGACCAACAATGCAGCAGGATCTGAAGATTTGCAATGACTCTGTGTATTCTGATTAAATTGCAGGCATTTTTCCTCCTTCTGTCTAGTTTCTGTAGCTCCAGATGAGTCTTTTCATAAATGTGTGACATGTCCTTACTTCGGATCTTGCTGTACCTCTGCCACCAGTTCTAGGAGATATAGTCCAAGATATTCCAACTCACACAGGAATTTCAAGAAACTTTTTGGATCTAGATATTGCCAAATTCGTTTATTGCAATTTAGGACTGAATAAGCCTTGCTCTGATTGATGGATCAGTACTTAGAATAATCATGGAATTGTAGAATGGTTTGGGGTTGGAAAGGACCTTAAAGACCATGTAGTCCCAACCCTGCTGCCACGGGCAGGGACAGCTCCCTGCCAGCTTGGCCCTGTCCAACCCGGCTTTGAACACTCCCAGAGATGGGGCATCCACAGTCTCCCGGGGCAACCTGCTACAGTGCCTCACCATCCTCACAGCTAAGTGTCTTGCTAACATCTAGCCTAAATTTCCCCTCACTCAGTTTGTACCCACTGGCCCTTGTCCCAGCACCACAGCTCCTGACGAAATCTAGCCTAAATTTCCCCTCACCCCATTTGGAAGAGCTCTCGCCTGCTGTGTGGCCCCGGGGGCTGGGGGTGCATCGCCGAGGTGAGGGCACTGCTTCTTAATTATGACAGAACCTCCCTGCAAGCACTAGACTCCTGGCCTCATACAAATAACGGTTAATGCCCTTTTTTCCTTTTTCCAACTGTTTTCTCCCCAGAATTTGGCTACCCCTCCCACCCTGCATCCAAAGACTGTGGATAACGCACCCCCGCGGGGTCTGTGCCCTTCTCGCCCTTCGAGCCGCTCTGGGGCCGGGGTGACAAGGCACCCACGGGAGCTTAGGGCGAGGCCGTGAGAGGAGTGCAATGGGCCCGTTTCTGTGTCTTCTCCTCGCACCGGCACAGCGGGAGCCCTGCGGAGTTCCAGGAAGGACGGGGCCGGAGCCGGAGCCGCCGCCGCCGCCGGGGCTGGCGGGGGGAGCCTCGCGAGATCTCGCCCGCCCTGCGGCCGTTCTCGCGAGGCTTCCGCCCGGCTGCGGGCGCGGCGCTCCATGCGCNCGCCGCCTTCCCCGCCGTCCCCGCTGCCGCCGCCGCTTCACGCGGCGCCGGGGGAACAGCGGGAGGAGAAGAGAACGGCGCTGAGCAAAGTGAGGGGGCGCGAGCGCGGCGCGGGGATCGGGGCGGGGGCGGCCGCGGCTCTGGTGGGAGATGGGAGAGGATGGGAGGGCGGCTGCGGTGAGGAGACAGACCGAGCCTGATCTCAGGAGATTGGTGTGTTTATAACGGGTATTTCTTCATCTGCAGAATGAGGGTGTTCATTCCCTCGAGTATTGGGAGACCCCCAGCGTCAGCGCTGGAAACAATTTCACCTGTAATTGTGAAGTTAAGGCTGGCTATTAATATTAGCTATTATTGTGGCAAAGCAGCTCCTATCAAGAGCAGGAGCACATCTCTGTTCTCCGTCTTTATTCGAGCACTTTTCAAATAATACTTGCAGACTATAACAGGTTATCCAGGGGTGCCGTGGAGTCTCTCTGGCTGGAGACATTCACAACCCACCTGGAGATTCCTGTGGCACCTGCTCTAGGTGACCCTGCCTTGGCAGGGGGGTTGGACCAGAGGTCCCTTCCAAACCTGACAATTCTGTGAGTCTTTGAGTACTGTGACACTTGATTTATTCCCCTCTTTTTTTTTAACTGGAAAACTAAAGCACTGAAAATCACTATAACTTAGAGCTCAGCAAAGTTAAATTCAGATATTAAAATATTCAGAAATTAAAACAGATTGCCTGAAGCTTGATGGTCATTTTACTGCTTTATGTGTTGGCATCATTCAGCCAGGGTTTCTACACATTTCCTGGCCTTTATTATTGGGCAGTTTAGCGGAGGGTGGTGGGTTGACTCTGGGTGGCTGCCAGACCCCCAGCCAGCCGCTCTTGCGCTCCTTCCTTAGCAAGACCCAGGAAGAAGGTATGATGGAAAAAACAAAATGTCACACACAGCTGAGGGAGGACCTCATAGCAGCTTCCTACAGCTTCCTCGCAGAGGGAAATGGAGGGGCAGGCACTGATCTCTTCTCTCTGGTGGCCAGTGACAGGACCCAAAGGAATGGCACGAAGCTGTGTCTGAGGAGGTTTAGGTTGCACATTAGAAAAGGATGCTTCACCCAGAGGGTGGCTGGGCACTGGAACAGGCTCCCCGGGAAAATGGGGATCAGCACTAAGCCTGACAGAGTTCAAGAAGCGTTTGGACAATGCTCTCAGGCACATGCTGTGATTCTTGGGGCAGGGCCAGGAGTTGGACTTCAATAGTCCTTGTGGGTTCCTTCTAACTGAGGATACAGTATGGTTCTAACACGGAGAGAATTAATTTACTTAATTGCTAATTTAAAAAAAAAAATTAGAGAAGGCTTGTGGGAAAAAACGATTGCAACTAAAACACCTTCCCACCTCCCCTCTTCCTTCCCAGGCTCAACCTCCTCTGCCTGCAAGCACTGCAGAAGGATGAGGAATGGGGGTTGCAGACAGGACATAACAGCTCCTCTCTGCTGCTGCTGCTTCCCCACACTTCTTCCGACCTCCGGCATGGGGGACCTGGCATGGGACACAACGGGATACAGTCCTTCCTGAAGGACTGCAGCAGTGTCCCTCCCACATGCTGCAGTTGTTCATGACCTGCTGCAGCATGAGTCTCCTTCATGGGCTGCAGGCCTTCGGACAAATCTGATCCGGCGTGGGCTCCTCTGCAGGGCCCTTCAGGGCATCTCCACTTGCTGTGGCAAGGGGTCCTCCATGGGCTGCAGGTGGATGTCTGCTCACCATGGTCCCTCATGGCATGTGGGGGAACAGCATGCCTCCCCATGATTTCCTTCAAGGGACTCCCTGCTTTGGCACTTGGAGCACCTCCTCCCCTCCTTCTTTCCTTTTTGTCTGCAGGGCTGTCTTACACCTTTTCCTTCCCTTACTCCTCTGTCTCACCCACTGCTGTGTGGCCTTTCTTGTCCACTCTTGAATGCTTTTCCAGAGTCACCACCATCTTGCCTTGAGGGGCTCAGCTGTGCCCTAGGGTGGATCCACTGGAGCTGACTGCACTCAGCACTGGGCAGCCCCAGCATCCTCTCAGAGGCTGCCCTGAAACCCCTGCCAGGAGCAGCTGGACATAGAGACCTATTACACTAAAATACTGCTGAAACAAGACTTGAAAGCTAGTTTAAATCGTTTTTTAAAGAGATACTTTTAAAAATCTATGTAATCAATATCTATTTTTTAGGTTGTTAATGGTTAAACTGCAGTGGTTCTCAGGCTCTTCATCAGAATATGTCAGATTACAGTTTTAAAACACTTTCAGAAACTGAGTTAAAAAATTTATGCCATCTGTTTCTACAGTATTTAGATCAAATACAAATCTCCATTTCTTTTTATGTATGCAGGTGGTTATTCGAAGGCTTCCTCCTTGTCTAACCAAGGAGCAACTGGAGGAACAGCTGCATCCTCTACCTGCCCATGATTATTTTGAGTTTTGCACTGCTGATCCCAGGTGAGGATGAGCTGTTTCTGTAGGTTTTCAGGTGCTTAAACCCCAATCAAGGTATTTGGGACATTCCAAATCACATCTTTTTGCCCTTTTTATTATTTTTGTTGGGTTACTGTTACAGCCCACCTCAGAAGGTGGCGGTAACACAGGTTCTTGTTACTTGATCCCTTGGGGCAGGTTAGTGTGAAACGACATTGACTGATCAGTATTTGTAAATAAACAATGTAGGGTTTATTACAGAACAATTTGGTTGCAAAGGAAAACAGATATGGAACCGTTTCGGTGGTTATTATCTATAGTAATAATATAACATGAAAGCATTGCAATATGAAAGTGCTACAGCATCACCAAAGGACACAGACAAGGGGAAGGAAAGACAGAGGAAGAAAGGACAAGAATGTGAAGCACAAAAGGAAGAAAAACAAAGTACAAGAGTGTGAGGATCTCACGACCCGTAGGCCCTGCAACAAGACTTGGTTTCTGTGCAGCCTGGGATCCAGATCCGGCGGGAGGAGTAGGGGGGACGTCGGCAGAACACACCATCTATTGGGTGTATATTCATTCAGGTTTGGGTGAATATAAACCAGGTGCCTCCTCTGGGGTGGGGAGGTTGATGTAACAATGTGGATTAGGGGACACCTTCTAAGACAAGGCAGCTGCCCAACACAGCGGCACAGCTGAGTCAGCTCTGCCCCATTATGTCCCATCAGCAGAGATGAACATGCTCAGGTCGCAGCCAATGTCCCAGCACTTCCCCGGGGGGAGGAGGGAGAGCCCCACCACCCAGTGGTTTGTGCAGGGGAGCACAACTTAGCATGACAAGGGGCACAATCTCCACAGGATCCAGCTCCTGCCTCACTCACAGCCCACCATTCATCCTGTCCCTTATCAGATCAGAGGTTTAGCCATTACACAACTAAAAGCTCACCTCCATCTCAACCAAGCACCCTGGGGTCTCCACAAATGAGGAATGTTTTGAGTCATTATCCCTTAACAGTTCAGTCTACTACAGTTACTTAAAATATTTCTGAAAAGCTGGCTGCATGTGCAAAGACAACGGCATTCCTGCCCTTTTCCTTTGCCCCGGAGATTCTAAAATGGATGGGTTTTTTTATCAATAGGGCCTAATTAGTTTGAAACCCTGATGTTCCGTTTAATCTTCCTTGGTAAACTTAAACAGCCTCTTTTATTGGCTGTGAGCACGATTCAGTCTGGGGCAAACAATCACAGAATGTTTTCATGAGTTCCATTTGAGTTTCGTTTCTTTGTTTACCTGCATGGTTTTTTATGTGCTTCATACGATTTTTCAAATAATCTAGTTTTATTCATTTTTGTCTCATGCAAAAATAAAAAAGAAGAAACATTGGTTGATTTAAAATAAATCAGAATTGCTGGTTTAGTTATATAATTTACTCAGTATTACAGTGGTAAAATGCAATTCCCTTTTGAATAAATCAGTTTCCAGAAGAGAAACAAAACACCATGTATGCTCAATCTTCATGTGTTCTGAAAAACTGAAGTATAAGATCCATCTTGTCATATCTTAGTGTGTGATGAATCACCCTTCCACTGCCTCAAGATTCTTTCCACTGACTACAGATAGATCCTAGATCTTTATTGCTGACCAGGTTTTGAAGTTAGGGATTCTCTCAGAGTCAGTTTCACAGTCAGAAAGAAATAAATGTTTATTTAGAGAAATTATGACAGTTTCTGGCCTAGGTAGTTGCACATAAGTGCAGCAACAAAATACTAGGTGCTTCAGCTTTTGAGTTAAAACCACAAAGGGTGTGAAGTGAGGGAAGAGGAGTACTTAGTCTGAGGAAGTCTTTGTAGTACCTTACATTGGTCTTCTGAGCTTTGTCATCTCTATTTCCAAAGGGACCTCTTTAAGGTTTCTGTCCCAGCTGTTCATTTGATAAGGGAAAATTGCCAAAGGCAAACCAAAAATACTCTGAAGAAGAGTGTCAGTTTTCAGTGTGTTTAGATGCACAAATGGCAATTAATAGTTTAAAAAATTCCAATTTTAATTTTCCAGAAGAGTTTACGTAAGAATTTAGGGAGTCAACCTCTTTAGAAAAGAGAAGGCACTGACAACATTTGTGCATATGAAGTTTCATTTTCTCTCTTATGTGATGAAATTTGGACTACCCAAAAATCTTGCTGTTTACTCATTCAATTGCATCTATGGCAGGTTACCAATGAAAGATACTGTGTTTTTTCTCACGCTTTTATTTGTCATATTATTCTCTTCCGCCTTCACAAATCTAAACTCACTAAAAATAAAAAAAGTTTCATTTACGTTTGAATTTTTCAGCATGAAATGTTTTGTACTTGCTCCTTTTTTTCTTCATCTTGATTTTTAAAAAATGTGTTTTCTTACAAAAGATGTATTTTTTCAGAATGGGTTTATCTTTACCAGGTTTGTATGGCTACAGCTTCTTTCAGCAAACTACACAGCTTAAATGGGCATTTCACTGCCGTTCTGCAGTGTTGGCTTGGCTGATTATTTGTCTTTTGACTGTCTGGGGATCACCTTGCCTCTTTTGTCCCCTTTGTTCAAATGCTGACACATACCCATATATATCTTTTTATGAGTCATCTCTTTACATGGGCACCCACTCAGGAATATACAATAAACTTTCAGAAAGTAAAAGTTAATTCAAGGTTAATCCAGTCTTCTCTTACCTAGCAGAGAACACTTTTTGAGTATAAAGCATTCTATAGCCATAATTTGTCATGTCATGGACAATTCACAAGATTTCAGCAAACTGTGCATATGTCTTCATGTCATTCCAGCTAACAGGAAAAGCCACAGGACAAGGTGGGCATGTTGTCTCTGTCTTTCACTGAATAGCTTTTTTCTAGATTCTGTACCATGTGCATAGTGGCAAGCAATCCAGAGAATTCCGTGGTAATAGAAACATGTGAAGATGAAAAGAAATTTCATGTTACCCAGTGAGAAGGATTTGAAGAAGCTACTCAGTGAAGAGGATCTGTTTGTTGGAAAGGGAAAGGGGCATATAGATGCTTTGATGCAGAAGCAGACAAGTTTCCTTAAGAGCTGTAACATCACAGTTTAACCACGTCTTGTGTAACTACATCACAGAAGTTTCTATAAGCTCATTCAGGTTTTCGTAGAGACTTTTTTTCTACAGAGTACTCTGTTAAACTAGAACTTGTCAGAAATTCATGCCACAAATGATGGATGTTGGAAATGGGTCAGGAGCAGTTAGACAAATACTTATTTAGACAAATATTTATCTATGAAAACTTATTAAACACAAGGTACAAGTTTGGTATTACAAAGTCCCCAGGCTGCAAGTACTTGCGGTTATGTACTGGGTGAAGTATTTGTGCATTTTCCCCTTTTAAATAAACTTTCTCTCGGCGTTTGCTGTTAGTTGCTGTTGGTAAGGGCACTAGAGAGGTCTAACTGTAGCTGTTTCTACATTTTTATTTCCAAGGTAATCTCATCCTAAAGGACAAAACAAACAAAGATATGCATATCAACTCCAGTTTCTCTTTTTTTGAAATCTTTTTAATATCTTTATATTATAAATGTTATCTTTAAGTTTACAATGTCCTGTTATAGGCAAGCTATAAAACTTTTAAAAAATTTCATGCCGTTAATGTAGTTTTCAGTTTTTCAGTTACATCCATTTCAGTAAAATCATTTCAGAAAGTGACTTGTGTTTCATTCATTTTTCAGATTCTTCTAATTCACTGCCTTACATTTATTTTCTCTTGCATATTGACATCAAAGTACAAACAAAACACTGTTTATAGATGATAATAAAGACTCAGCCTTCCTGACAGACTGTCTTGTACTCAGACTTCAAACATTAACTCTTTTTTCCAGATACTCTTTCCTTTTTGTCTGCTTGTAAAGGTTTCTGAGCCTATTCTAAAGATTTGACTAATAACTCAATGTTATGTTATTAGTCAAAGCTCAAGTGATTGAGCTCTGGCCCTGCAGGGTTTGGGTCATCTCTCTGGACTGGCACTGAGTGCTGAGTGCCAGGAATCACTGATAGTGTTGTGAGGTTGTAAAAGGTAAGAAATCTGAACACAAGCTTTGCTCGCGTGAAAACTGTTCCAATAGTCAGTGCCGTGTCACGTATCACGGAGAGTGATAAGGCTCTTCCAAAGAGCACTCCTCCTTTTCCCTCCATAACTTCTTCACAACATTGTGCTCAGGATTATTGTGGGTGAACAGCATTAATACTGGAGGATGTAGGTGTGCACCCAGGAACTGCAGCACTGAGGGGGCAGCACCTTTAGTGCTTCAGGGGAACCACCACTACTGCGTTCTGGGTGAAATAATTGACAGGCTTCCATTGACAACCCTGGTGTTTCTGCTTTCTCTGCCAGCCAAACTGCTCATTTATAGCTATAAAAAGGAAAGACTAAGTTTATTTAAAATTGTGCCAGTTCCACCCATTATGTGAATGACATCAGAAGATGCCAGGGATGAAGGCCAGGGGATTTAAGCTTGAGATGACAATGTTGATGATGAGTTATCTCATCAGTTATTGTATGAATGGGGGGAAGAGTTATTTGACTCTCCAAAATTTAGTTGTAGAGCTCTATATACATGTAAGTATATATTTTATAAATACTCACCATGATTCATAAGTTGATAAGTATTTTACTAAGATGGGATTGCTGTTTTTATAGTTTACATGTTGCTGTTTAGACTGTAAATAACTGTTAAAAATTGCATTCCTGTATATCAGTCTTTTTAGACAATTGCGTTAAAAGATATTTTGTAGAAGAAGTAAACATTTAGAATGTGTTTGTTATTAAAGTTGCTAGAAAAATAAGGACTTAAAGAGATGAGAGACTAAGTGTTATAGAAATAAATGTATCCTGAAAGATTGAATATCCTTGAATGCAGAGCAGAAAAAAAAAGATGCACTGTGTGTGAATGAATGTGTACACTCAGACTCATCTGGGTTATTTCCATAGAGATTACTCCAAGTGCCAACATGTGCAGTGCATCTGTCCAAAACATTATACTTATGGAAAGCAGCATTATAGACAGCAAACATATGGCAAAATGGAACCAGCTCTCTGATGATAAAAATGAATTTCAGATCCTGAATGAAATCTATGGTGGTAGATACCTGAAAAAGGGAGGAGACACACACAGTTCACTGGCCCTTCTGTAGGACTCAGCTGGAAGACAAAATCCTGATGAGTAAAGAGTATTCTAGCAAATAACTGCTAAATATAAAGTACAAAAGTAAAGCAAGAGTGTTACTTCCTAGGTCCATAGCCTCAGAGTGCCTGTAGCCCTGTGAAGCCCTATGCATTCTTTCCTGCTTGACCATGCTGTTGAGTTCTGAATGGATAGGGTAAAGGCATAATCCAGGGCGGGGAGCAGCTGCTGGAAGTCGGTGGTCTGAAACGTAGAGTAAAAGTAATATATAGGCAGGCCAGTGCTAAGTATTTCAAATTTGCTAGGTTTAGTTAGCTTCCCACGTAGAATGTTAATTTTATTCACTTTTTTAGGCACACTGCACACTTGGCTGGGTAAGAAGCCTAAGACAAAGGTTTGAAACACTCAGTGGGGTAGGTTTTGTACACCAAGCACTCTGATAGCTACCTCACATGCATAGGAGAACCAACTCTATTTGTAGAAGTGGCTTCATCAGAGAAGGAACTTGTAACTGCTAAGCGTTGTCACAGCTCTGTTTCTTTAACTTCTACCCTGATACACAGCATGTTATTGTGCTGTGGTGCACATCAATATCCTGCTGTGCCCAACCATGCTTTTATATTGTGTGTTTCTGCTGATGCGTGTGACGTTCTTGAGGATGTTAGTAACATATAGCAACAACACTAGATCCTTTACTTGCAAGGTAAATTCTAAATCTCTGTCTTCCAGAGTCCTGTTTATACATTTCAGACTCAGTTTTTTCTTACTAATAAATGCTTCATAACCATATCAAATGTTCCTCAGTTTTGAAAGATGTTCACTCTGATTAAGCTGAAAAAGCTAGAAAAAGATTCTGTTGTGTACCAGGAAAAGATTATGTTGCCAAAGTAGGTGAAAGAGATGGCATTGATATACCAGCTAAAGGAAACAAGGAAGGAACAAGTCTTTGTATTTTCAGTTCTGTTTCACGTGTTCAACCAAAAGGTTCTAAGTTCCTACAGGAAAAAAATCCAACTATATGATGAAGCTGCTTGCTGTGCACTGAGGCAGAGGAGTGCCACAGTAATGTAGCAGTGGGCCCATGTCCGAGTAACAGTCTTTAATCTACAGAAAGTTTTAGTATTTTACAAAAATTGAAGATGAAAAGAACACTGAAGTAGTTACTTAGACTAGGAACTAAAACTCAGTTCCTCAGTCTCAGACAATAATAACTGGGATGAAAAATAATGCTCCCTCAAGATTCCTGGTTTTGTCTGATGAATATTCAGCACTTCAAGTGTACAATCGTATCAGTCTAATGTCAGGCCTCATTTAATTTAAACCTCAAAGCACATGAAACGTAAGAATAGTGCTGTTGATATGACAGGTAAGGAAGTTTCTTTCTTCCTGGGAGCCCCAGTTATCTGAGACTTTTTTACTGTTGTAGCCATTAGGCAGCACAGAGACATTGCTTCCAGCACAGCTGTAGATTGACACAATAAAATTCCCTCCTTTACTTACACATTTTAAAATACATCTTTTAACTCTGTGTAATTATGAAAAGTGTTAAATTTTATCTTCTTTGAAATGGATGAGAAGAAATCTGGCTTTTTACGTCTGCTTTGCATCTTGGTGGTGACTCTACAGCCACGCTGTAGCATCTCTCAGCCCTGGCCATGCCCTAGCAGGCATTTTTGCAGTTACCCACTTACAGTTCATGCAGTGCTTTTCCTATCCTAGAATGTCAAAATATGCTGGGTGTGTATGGATGGAATGGCTCTTCCTCTCTTCCTTGGAAATAGCGCGTTTATCCTCTTCAAACTGTAGGAACACTCCATAACTGATATTTGCAAAGCATCTAAATGAAAAGAGCCCTCTAGGTTGTTTTGGTTTTTTAACATTTCTTATGGCTACAGGATCAAACATAAATTTGGTGGGTGTACAAAACCATTGGTTGTTGACAGCACTGCTCTTTACGGTCTCCTCCTAACACTGTAAGTGGAATCCATATGGATGCGTATTTTAAAAAGAAAAAATTACTTGGGAGCAGCATTGTTTTGAGCTGCCACATGCATGGATCCTGTGATCCAATCCATATTTTTGCTCTTTCTCAGTCATTGTGAAATCTGATTTTGAAAGAGCTGTGAGATTGAAATACAGTTGGAGCTGTGAGTGTTTATTGTCTCCTGGTGCCGGTGGTGAGTTGGTCTGAAGGCAGGCCATAGGCGACAATGGAGTTATGAACATTAAAGATAGGAGCTTGTGTTAAGATTTGTTCAAAAACCTGATGCAATATATAGTCATCATTAAGCCAGTTTAAGACAAAATGTTTTATATCAGAGTTGCAGGAGTTGAAAGCATGTACATGCAATGACTCACAATAACTCAGCTGATGGGTTCTAATTCGTTAAATTACCTCAGTTTCATCATGGTTGTGGTGTGCCAGCCCTGAGGTTTTTATCAGGCACATTAAACATTTACCCATGGAGTGGGATCTATGCCAGTAAATTCTTGAAGAATCAGAATTATTTTAAGTACCTGTTTCTTCTGCTAGAAATGCTTTGGATTTTCACAGCAACTGTTGGTCACAACTAAACATTGCATCTACATTGATAACACATGGGTGTCAGATGGAGTTTATTTATTGTTGTATAATTCAGTGGATTGTATTGGCAACTATTAGGTTATTTATTCTTTCTTAAAGGTGGAAATCTCTTTAAATACAGTGATAGCCTGGAAACTGCCCCTTCACTGCATTCTTTTACTTAACTTTTTCTGTTTCAGTGACTGAGGGCTTTTCCTAGCATGCCCAAGAAGTTCCCCAAAAGCGTTGCTGTTATTCATACCTCTTATATTGTGAAATATTAAAGTTTTGGTCCTGCACAGTTGGAAATGTATGCTCTGCAATTTAGGGGAACAAAATAAACTGGAAGTATTTGTGTCAGTTCAGAATAAATTTCACAGTTGCATACAGAACTCTGATGTTCTGTAACTTTTTGTCATAAATATAATTAGATATGTAAATGTAAAGACTGCTTAAGGTAGCAGTTTCTCAAAGATGAGAATGACGATGTGATCCTTCTGGTTTTATGTTTTCCCTAGCCCTGAAAAGAATAATAAGTAACAGAAAATAAAATTGTTTCTTGTTGCAGCCTTTATCCTCATCTCTACTCAAGAGCATACATTAACTTTAGAAATCCTGAAGACATCCTTCTTTTTAGAGATCGCTTTGATGGTTATGTCTTCATTGATAATAAAGGTTGGACTATTTGTAAGATATTAAATGTGTATATATACATATACCATTTTAGACCATCAACTTGCTTCCTTTTTGCTAGTTATGCCATGATTTCCTCACTATGCAGTTAATTACATAAAAATATATTAACATTTAGCACTTAAAAGATAATCAAGTGCAAAAAATATTTGTCCATGCAGTCTTGCTTGTCTGTGTGGTGTGCATGCTTTATGTGCATTCTTGTACTTTAGGCAATGCACTATCAAGATCATACTAAGAAAATTACCTTGTGCAAGCTTCACAATTCATTACAACAGTAACTGAACACATTGTGAGCATGAATTTTTACGTCTTCAGTGTGTTTCTGAGATAAAGTTATGCCACTTACTCCTGTTTGGAAAAAGCAAGAGGAAGCCTTCAACATTTTGGTTGCCCACTTTTAAGACATGTATAAATTGATTTTTTAGGGCCTTTGCAGACATCTTGAGTTGTGTTCCAAGAACAAGAATGGCAAAATTGATTGTCAGTTTTAAAATGTTCAGTCTGCAAAAGTTTGCCCAACAGTAAAGAAAAAGTCTGTAATGTAGGTGTATCCAGGTCTCCTGCAGGAGTATGAAACTGCCATCAATAAGAAGTGGCTTAGCAGAACTTTAGGAGTTCCTTGCCTCATTCAGGCATACCTTCTGTAAAAAATTGCATAAGTTATATAAAATAGACATAGATTTGTGGGTCTCTTGTACAGACATTTTCTATTCTGTACTCAGTGGTGCAGAGGTCCTGTGAAAAGTAGCCCTGCCCATTCTTACTAGAAACTGATCTCTAAAGAAGCTGTCTGTCAAACTAATGAATTCCTCTTCAGCATTTTGTTCCTGAGATGTTGTATTTGCTTCTAATATCCCTCAGATTTGGATGGTTTTTGTAGAGATGAAGAACAACACATTCCTAGCAGTGTACATTTCCCAGATTTCAGATTCTGGGTGTTTTAAGATTAACAACTAGAAAGAAGTTATTTTTATGATTCTGCTAAGACTTTGCCTGAATTTGCCACATTCTTCAATATTATGCTGGTCTGAAGCCAGAATACTCTGCAAAACTGAACTTGGACACAGTTGGCCAGTTTGGCCTGATTGCTTGTGCAAATAGAGCACAAGGTTTGATCCGAAGTGCCCTCTGGTGAGGCATGTGGCAGCATTGCATTATGAGGATAAAACTGAAATAAGGTTAGCAGGTTCAGTAAGGTTAACAAATGCTCTAGCAGATTGAAGACAAATTTTCAGTGGACTTGAGTAAAGTGTAATCTTGAACGTGCTCCAAGTGGAAACCAAGTGAAATTCAACACCCCCACATAGTTCTGATTCCAGTCCAAAGAAGAAGCCAGTGTTTCAGGCAGGATTCAAAGCAAAGAATCCCTGCCAGTAAACACAGGAGTTGCATAGTCCATCATAAACAGGGAAGTTTCACACAATTCTACATGCTGAGCTTTACAGTTGTGGTTCTGAAAGGAGATGCTTTGTTTTTTATTGCATATTACCAAGCATTTATTTATTTTTTAAGCTTTTAGAGAACAAAGCTTTAGAAAAGCAACTCAACAGTTTCAGATTGGTTTCCTGGTAGCACTTAATCACTTGTCAGACTGAGATTTTGTGACAGATCTTTCTAATCAATGTCTGTGAATAATTAAAAGGGAACTATAAATGATAATGCAAGAATTTTATTGTGCAATAGTAGTCATCCTCATTTTCAGTCTTGTCAGCATGTCCAGTTAATTTTTTTTTAAATTTAAAATACCTCTACATGTAACTTTTCATTAGAAGTTTAGGAGTGAATTGTAGAAACAATTACTTTTGTTTTCACATAGGACTGCCCAATATGTGTTCAAGAGTTTTGAAAAGTTTACTTGAAGGTAGGTAATGTTTCTCCTCAAAAAATTAAGGATTGATTTCTTTTAAGGTTTGGAATATCCTGCAGTGGTTGAATTTGCGCCATTCCAGAAGATTTCAAAAAAGAAGCTGAAGAAGAAAGATGCCAAAGCCGGGAGCATTGAAGATGGTGAATGTCTTTTCTTGACATCACAGTGGAAAATTTCTGTTATGCATTGCAAAGTGTTAACATAATTCAAAAATTTTTCTTCACAGATCCAGAATATAGGAAATTTTTAGAGAGTTATTGTGCTGATGAAGAGAAGATCTGTGCCAATCCTGAGATTCTTTTGGGAGAGATTGAGGCCAAAACAAGGGAACTCATTGGTCTGTTTTCTTGATTTTTTTTATTATTGAGAATATTCAATATCTTACTTTTATAATTTTATGATATTACCTGCAAGAGCTGACCTGTTCAGTCTAACAGATTTATATTACCACAGTTAAATATTTGTTATCCAGCCAAGTAGTAGCACTGAACCTCTTAAGTCTCTATGCATGGAATCACTTGGCTTCACTTCAACTTTTGCATGCACACACACTGGCTTCAGAAATAGGTCCTGAATAATTCCGTATACTTACAGATGTATTATTAGGTGGAAGATTTATTTTTAAAATACAAAATAGCTGAATACTTTTCAATTCATCCCTGATATTAGCTGCTTTTATTAATAAACATGAAATGATCTCTCTCTGTTCTCAAGTTCAAGGTTCTGGAAAAGCTCTGAAAGTAAGGCAACACCTTGTTTTCTGTATGCATGCAGCATGAATTCCACAGTCCTGGGGGGAATTTTAAGTAAGGTCAGCACTGAAATCTTCAGTGCTGGTATGCAGTTTTCAGGACGACATGGAATTTTGATTTATCTTCAAGTGATAAAATGCAGTCTTTCCCTAGGTGTGACAATTGAGTAGGAAAAAAAATGGACCTTTGCTGTTATTTCTTTACAGTGAAAAAGTGGCCACCTCTTTTGATTAGAATCAGAGAATCATTTAGGTTGGAAACTTGCTGTTTAAGAACATCAAGTACAACCATTAACCCAACAGTGCCAAGTCCACTACTAAACTGTGCCCCCAGATGCCGGAACTGCACATCTTTTAAATACCTCCAGGGACAGTGACTCCACCATTTCCCTGGGCAGGCTGGCTCCAGTGCCTGGCAGTCTTCTGTGAAGAAATTTTTCCTAGTTTCCAATATAAACCTGCTCAGTTGCATCTTGAGGCCATTTCCCCTTTCCTGTCACTTGTTACTGCTGTTTGGGAGTTGACTGGAGAGATTTGGAATTGTAACAATTTAGAGGAAATGGATATGGACATTTAGATAACTCTGTTATCAATAAAACTTGTTTGTTGCTGTTGTAGATGGGGAAGTCACCCAATAATTTTTCTTTTACCCCACATCTTCCATGGTATTTGACAGCAGAGTAGAGGGAGTAAAAAAATTTTCGTAAGTTTGCAATTTGCAAAAAGTTTACAGTTTCAAGAAGATTTATTACTTTAAAAATATTCTGTCAGTGAAGATGATTAATCTTGAGAGTTGCTGATTTCTGAGTAACAATATTGACTGAAGGCAGCTTTACATTAAGACTTTTAGTGTTTTGTTTATGTTAAATCAGAGGAAATCAAACCAGTTGCTTTATTTTTCTTGCCATTCAAAGCTGTGGCCATTGCTATCAATACAAAACCAAAGATTTCTTCATCAGGTAGCATGTTTATAGCAAAATTATGTAAGGGTTTATGTGTGTCCAGTTTCAAAGGTGTTACTCCTACTGATGTCAATGAAGGATGTGCTCAAGACTTTGCTGGCACAATTGAGCCTCTCATGCTCAGCATTTCTCCATGTAAAGTTACTGCAAACCAACATGTTTTATGCATCATGCCAGATGTGCTGGCTGAATCATTTTCCTCATGACAGAGAGATATAAAAGAGATTTTCTCTGTAGGAAGATGAAGATAAGTTCTTTTTTCTGGTTTCTTTATAGAGAGCAAGATAAAATGTAAAGCTTTGCTGACACAGCTCTTCATTTAGTAATTTATTTTCTTTTAAAGTCTCTTAAACATTTTAAGAAAATGCTCTTAGATTTGTATTTGCAGTAAGGCCCATAAATAAGATGGGTAAGATTCAAGTTTGATAAACATGGTATTTTTCCCTCCTCTTTTGATAGTACTCGTCACACTGCCTCTCTCCCTTGAACTTCAAGTTATAGTTTCTCATTAAACCTCTTGCACTACAGCCTTAGTCATGACTAGGGTCAAGTTCTAGGATAAGTGCAGCTTATCCCTTCCCCAGACCTTCCAGTTACCATTTGTGATCTCTTTCAGCATGTAAAGGTGCCCAGAGGCAGCCACTGCTCAGACAGGGTAACTTAGGGAGGAGGAGAGAGAAGCAAAACTCAGATCTGAGGGACTGGAAGGGAGGGCTCTGGGAACCTAAAACTTGTCCAAAATTATGGGCAGGTGGGGAGGATGGGGAAGCATGGAAAATCTAGGGATAGAGGGAGGAAAATAGCAAGTCAACAATCTTTATTGGTTGTTGATTCCTACCACTGATATTTGCTAAAAATAAACAGTAAATCCTATCATCCTTCCCATTCATAACTGTGTAACAAAGTTTTGTTATTAATGAATGGGTTGCCCCCTAGCATAATCTGACTTTCAATGCAAAAAGAGCTCAATGTTTTTGGGATATGAATTGTGTCTAGATTTTGGCTACGTCATTTGAAATTTTTTGAAAACTTTTAAAATTTCTTCCTTTTTTTTCTTTCAAATTCTGTCATGCATTTCAATAGGGAATGTTGTTCTGTGGTTTGAAGGAGAATCCTATACGTAACTGTAGAGCAATTTCAAGTATTAAACATTTTCCATTCTGGGGCGTGTAAAACTGACAAAATTTGTTTTAACTACTCACAGCTGTACGTACAAGCTGAATTCAGGTCTGAATTCAGTACTGAAAGTCATGAATAAAGAATTTGATAAAGAACATGGTAAAGAATTTGGTGGTGTTCTCCAAGTTTTTGTAGAATTGGGGGATGGTTCAGGCAGGTGAGTTGATTTCAGAGTGTGGAGACAGCTCTGTAATAAAAGAATGGCTGTGTGATCCAGTAGATGAGACCTTTTATTAGCAATTTGGGAAGCCAGAGTTTTATTGAATCTGCCAATATTTTGCTGTGTAACCTGGGACAAACTGCTTACCTCTTATTCCTCCTGTTTTCCCATGGAAAGGTCAATACTAAATGTGAGGTAAATGGAAATGTTATATGAGACTGAAAATGTTTCCTTTGTGATGTACTTTGAAAACTGGGATTGAAAAGTGCTATGTGAGACTACAGTAATGTGGGCTGTATATGAACAACAATACAGCTAGGTTTTGATGTACAAAAGTAAAAAGTAGGAATACATTTTGAACACATTTCTTTCTTTTTTGGTGAAATAACCATTCAGTGAGCAAGAGAGAAAAGCCATTCTCCTGAACTGAAAGGATATGATCTTTAATTAAACATCAAATAATCATGCAACATATTTCTCTTGCTTCTAATGCTAACTGCAAAAAAGCAACATAGTGTTTCTAAAGCAGAATGATGGGAATGCCTTCAAAAATACATGAAACAAATAGGTTTATCAATGATTTAGCTCCCTTTCAGATAAAGCTAGAAAAAGGGGGTTAATACTGAAGTAAAGAAATGAGTACATTTTAGGAGTTGAACACTATATCACAAATTTTTTGTGTTTTAGCTAGAAGAACAACACCCCTTTTGGAATATATTAAAAATAGAAAATTAGAAAAGCAGGTACGTTCAGACTTTTGCCTGAAGTTCCACATTTATGTTTCATGTGGTTTTCTGTTGGACAATTTACAATTAAACATTATTGAACTCTTCAGAGAATACGAGAAGAGAAAAGAGAAGAACGAAGGCGGAGAGAATTGGAGAAGAAACGTTTGCGGGAGGAAGAGAAAAGGAAGCGCAGAGAAGAAGAAAGACGTAAAAGAAAAGAAGTGGAGAAGCAAAAGAAAATTTCTGAAAAAGAAATAAGGATCAAGGTAACTGAGATCAATGAAAAAAAAATATTCTGCTTTTGAAGTTACCCAGAAGTTCTTTGGTATCTCAATGTTTATTTAGTGTACAACGGCACAGTGTGGAGACACCAAACCAATTTTGACTGGAAGGGAAAGTAATGTAGGGCTTTCACTGAGTGTTGTTTGAAAGTGTGACTGATGGCCTTACCTACCATGATGTGCTGGTGCAATTACAGCAGGTAACTCGGATGTCTTTATACAACTCTGCTGCATTCTCTGCCAACATCTGTGCTAGCCTGTTGGAAGATTATTGTGGGTTTGATCCCCAAATGGGCCATTCACTTAAGAGCTGGACTTGATGATCCTTGTGGGTCTCTTCTAACTCAGAATATTCCGTGATTCTGTGTTTCTGTGAAACATGGTTTTAACAATTTCTGTCATGCAAATCTTCATTTGGCCATGTGTGCAGAGACACATTTATGTTTATGCTCAGAACTGATGTATTTTAATTGTATGCTTTAGCCAAGTTATAGCAAAGTCTTGCTAATTTCAGGTTGCACTCCCTTTCAACAATCTCAACAGATTTTAATGAGATCACTTAAGAGGGTGCTATGTAGTCAGACCATGTAAAACCATCTTATTTGTATAAGATGACATAGATAAAACTATTCACCTGAACTAAATTTTGTGTTATTGGAAAGGCTTTATAGGCTGTTTTGAAGAGGAAATTTGGTATAAGAATCTGTAGCATGAAGCAAGAACACACAGACTTGACTCAGATCTAGTGGTGGTGAGAAGCCACAGAACTGTGGACATCTTTCCTTTTTTCTTCTTGGAAAACAGTTTTCTTCACCTAAAAGTATAAAAACAGTGAATTCTGAAGCTGAACTATATGTTTTCCATATCTGGGCATTAAAAAAATCATACTCTAGAAGTTCAGAAGAAAAGGGACTTAATCCTTAGAATGTATTACCCAAAATTGCTTGTCCAAAAAGCCCCAGTATTTATGACATATCTGTGGTGACATGACCTTGAAAGCTATTTCTGTCTCTGAAAGAAAAGGACAATATTACCTGAGAGAAACATTATAGAAGTTTTCAATATTGGAGAAGAAAAACCTGTGCTCAATTCAGAAATGAAATGGTGGAATGAAAAGACTGAGATGTTCTGCCTAGAGTTGATAGGTTAGGGTAATAATTTGAGACAGCTGGTCCTTCTGTAAAGATTTCTTCTGTAATACTATACACTGCTCAAACCCTGTGTGGGTTGCTTGAAAATCCTAATCTTCAAGGTGAAAATGTAATGACTTCTTTCTGCTAATATAGTTAAGTTTTTCCTCAGTCTGTATTTGTGTCAAGATGTACTAAGCACTTACTTCTACATGTCTGTGTATCCCAAGTAATTAATGTGACACACATTTTATATATAATATTTCAAGGAGTGAAGTATTAATCCTGCTCTCTTTGTAGTATTGTAGAGGTTCTGCTTCTTATTTTATGGGCAATGACACTGAGCTCTGTTACATGATTTCTAAGAAACCATAGACCATAATAATGTCTTTATATTTATAACTCAAGAGAGAAGAGTAGGTAAGTGCTTTGAGAAGAATAGGTAAGTGCTTTCTCCAGTATTGTCAGCATATTTTAAAGTGTGCAGTTGAATGCCTGTTAACGACTGTCACTCCTTAGCAAAAGTAAACCATTTTAAAACGATTTTAAATTTCATACTTTGTAAAATACATTCCTAGCATGTAAATAAGATATCTCCAATCTTAGCAGGTTACTGATACATTTAATGCTTGTTAAAATGTCTGTACAACAGAGGGGAATAATTTTGCATCACAATATAAACAAATATCTCTTAGCTTCTCAAGAAGCCTGAAAAAGGAGATGAACTGGCCACTGAAAAGCACAAAGAAAAAGGTGAAGAAGCTGACATTGAGGAAAACAAATGGGATAAATCACCTGGATCTGGGAGTATAAAATCCAAATCTTTGGAGAGTTCTCTAAAAGAACTTAAGGAAAAGTAAGTAATATTTATCTTTTAGTCTTTAATTTAAATGCTAAATGCTTTCATCCCAAGCCTTAAATATAAGTGGTGCATTGACAAGATGTTCTGTCACCAAAGAACCAGTTTCATTCTGTGTGTGAACAAATCTCTTTCTGTTGTTTTGGTGAAAGGTGTTTTGTAACAGTTTACTGACCTGGTGAGAGTATTAGTGGATGCAATTTTTTATTGCTGAAATCCCGGATTGGAAGGATTTCTGCATGAAAATTCAAATCATTCAAGTAATTTTGTTGTTATTTCACCTATTCCCTATCAAGAGCTCAGGTAAGGTTCTCCTTCCATTACTGATGTCAAAGACTAAGTTGGCTATGATGCCATACTTCTTCATACTTGGGCTGGCTGCAATAAACATATAAATGTGTTTGATAAATGGAACAATGGCAAAATAGGGAAGGTGTGAATGAAAGTCTTATGATAGATACATGCAGAAGGCTGTCTCTATCTAATGCCTTTTGTGTTACTTTTGCTATAGTAGGAACAAGAGCCATAGCTCAGTTCTATTACTGCTGTAGCCTAGAAGTGACTCATCTTACAAGTGTTTTCAGCAGTTGGTTCTCTTTCTTGTCTGTTGGCACGTGTGTCCCTTTGCAAGCAAGATTTACCCATAAGATATGTAAAATAAATAGCTAAGAAAAAGATGTATGTTCTGAATGTTCCTGAAAATTTCCATGTCCTGTTCTCTAGTAGAAATTGAAAATAATCAACAACTTCTTTGTTGATGCTCTTCAAGAAAGGAAGCAGGACAGGCTCAACAGAAACACTTGCAGGGGCAAATCAGTTGTTTGCTACTCATAGAGTCTTTGGAATGGACCTTTAAGATCATCGAGTCCAACTGTTAACCCAGCACTGCCAAACTGGCACTCTAAACCATGTCCTTAAGTGCCATGTCTACATGTCTTTTAAATACCTCCAGGGATAGTGACCCTGCCACTTCCCTGGATTTTTTAAGTTGTTCACCGAAACCAAAAATTATATGCTTTTTCAGCTAATTTAAGGCTAACTAAGCATTAAACCTTTGGTGGTCCCATGTAACATTGTTTGCTATTGATCCTGTAAGTTTAATAAGGCATTAATGTAGATTTTGCTCATGAAAAACAGAATCTGTTTGGCTGCACAGGTGCAGTAAGCATTACCTTGTGTTTCCAAGTGCTGATTTCATCTTGATTATAGTGGATAGGTAGCAAGCTATGAGCTGATTGAGATTTAAAGTTGAAAGCACTTTGTCACCGACTCAGAAATCAGTAATAAACTGCCAGCTCTACCTGCAGGAGACTGAATTGCCTGTTTGAAACCATGTCAAAGGTTGGTAGCAATAGCTTCCTACCGCAAATCAAAATCCCAGTATGTGCATAAGCGTACACGGTCAAATACGGATTTGAAACTACACCAAACAGAAATGTGCTCCATTCCCTTTACTTCCACTCATTTCTGCTTTCTCTGATTCTGTAGCTCTGTCTTCTACCTAAACTCTGTAATTGTTTGCCCTGCCACTTCCACTCTTACCTGTGTGTTCACTGTGACTGAATTTTAGGAAGCTGTTTTAACCACTCTTTGAACAGGAGTTTGTATCCCTGTCACCTGCCTGCCTTCAAGCACAGCCATTCCTTCCTCCCCCACAGTAACAGGCAAGGGAAGAGATAAGTACCAGGCAATGCTACAGCAACAAATTGAGGGGGTCTTTTTGGCTTTTTGGAAGGTCATGCCCTGAGCCTTGATAGGACTTGGAGTTAGTGTCTGGAATAGCATATTAAACATGAAACAAAGCAACTTACAGCCACAAACCCCTTGCGAGCTAACACAGTATTTTATATAAATGTATCCATGCTACAGGTACAGTATCTGTGTAATTGTGATTGGTTCAGGTGTCTGTGACAGCTGGGACGTTGCTTCCACTTAGCGAATGTGTTATGCTGACACAAGCTCAATCTTGTGAAATGCTAAATAATTTACCTCTCATTCAGGTTCTGCTCTGACTTCCAGCTCTTCCTGAGGTGGGGATCCTCTTTTGGCAGCCTCACTAATCGCTAAGTTCATGGCAGATGCTAGCAATTTTCACAGTTCTGTTATATAAAAAAAAAAAAGTTATATATATAGATACACTTCTATTTGTATAAAATAATTCTAAATGAGAAGCGTATCACTATTTGATCACTACACCATTAAAAAATCTCCATCCTCTCTGATTCTATCTGCAGTTTCCCAAAATGTGAGCAGACTATCAAAAGTAACTTGCTGTTTCAATTTCAAGTATTTATACCTATGTAACAAAAAGAAACTGCCTGTATTTGTTCCTTCTGAAGTTCAATCTATTTTGTAATCTTTCTTCATTATTTGCAGTTTGGCCATATGAGAGAAAAACCCACTTGCTGAACTGGAACAATGAAGTGAATAAGAGAGCCGAGAATTTTATCAGACAGGCAGCAAAATGTTGCCAATAGTCTTTATAATATAAACCATTTATAGCATAGCAGAAATTAAGTATCACGTTGTGGTAAGGTAATGGTCTTTGCCTAAATAAAATATGCAAAAGCAGGCTAGATTCTTGGAGACACAATAAACAAAAGCCTGGAACATAAGTATTTATTTTCACAAACATCTTCTGCAAGTTATGATGTCAGTAAATAATTTTTTGTCATACAGAGACATAACATTTATGAATTGATACATGATACCTGCACAATTCCTTCAGATCCTGAGTGTTCCTGTTCAAGGGAATACTTACATGCATGACTCGCCTCTACACCAGGCCACAAGGGCTAATAGTGCCACGTGTGTTCATGTGAAGGGTATTGGGGAACTGTTGACAGAATTTCAAAGAGGGGTAGAAGGTGAAGAATGGGCCTTCCACAAGAGTTGCACAAAAGCCTGGCAAAGCTTTGTCTGCTATTCTGAACTGAATGCATGGTCAAGGGCTGGGCATACATGGGTGAGACATTCAGCATATAACCCCTATGTAATGAGAAGAAAACAACCTTGCCATATAACTTATCTACACACTGCTGAAGTCAAAGGAAGGCTTTGACTTGTATCTTTCTGTAGCTCCTTTTTACTGTTAATTGCTTGGATTTTCTTTCTTTTTATACATACTTATAGGTCACAAAATGATAGTGACAAAGAGCAAAGAGATTTGGAGAGAAGATTTCGAGAAAAAGAACCTGAAAGACAAAGGTATCGATTGGATGATGGCAGAAAGCATAGAACTCACTATGAGTTTGACAAGTTTATGAGAAGGAATGAAGAAGAGCTGAAATGGGGGAAAGGATACAACCAAGACAGAGGAAAGAAAGGGAACTACAACTACAGCTTCACTGTGGAGGCAGTAGACAAACTGGGTAAAGAGGACAAGTGTGATGACATGGCATCCAAAAAGGAGCGCATAAGAAATAAGGTTCTTTTATTCATTTAGGATAATCTTTCATTAGTTAAATATGGTTCAAGATCACAGGTTTTAACTTCTGCAAACTCAGCTTGAAGATGCTTTTTCAAAAAAATTCTTTATCTCATTTTCAGCAAAACCCAGACTTCTTTCTGGGTTGTTGTCAAAGGACAACAGCAGTTAAAATAAAGTTGCAGGTCTGTGCTCATTCATATTCACAATACATAGAAGACTTTCTGTCTTCATTTCAACCCTACCATTTTAAGAACACTGTTCTTGGAAGCCTTGCATTTTATAGGTGTATTAAAAATTGTTACACTTCTGATCTGTCATAAAATTGAAAAAACTGTGGCATGTCAGTCTTTTAAAAATGTACTTTCATTGCTCTCTTAAAGTAATTATATTACGGATTTGCCAGGCATTGCCTAGTAGAGCAACAATAAGGACTTAAATAAGTAGCTAATTCAGAGAGTGCAAATGTATGGATTTTTCAGTATTACATGCCTGCCAGTATGAAAAGGCTGTCATTTCATCAGGATAAATTTATCCTCATAGCTGTTGTCAGGGAAAGAGCAGATGCAAAACTGGTGTGAGCCAGGCCTGTGTATCAGGGTGTGTAGTAGAGCTGTCCCTTATTGTCTCCCAGAGACACGGGTATCGTTTTTCTCAGGCTGGCTGATTTCATGGATGTGCCAGATTCTTTTCAGGATGTGGCTCTCCTTGTCAGCCCCATTCTCTCCTCTTGTGATCCTAAATTTTCCACGAAAGATGACCAAAACACTATTAGTGTAGAGATTTATTCTGCATGTGAAACTCTTCTTTCAAAGCAAGTGACTGTACTGTGGATCTGTACTGTGGGCTAAGGCTGACAAAAGTAAACTGGTCACATGCAGAGTGACTCTGCATGGAGTGTGCAGGTGGACTCACTGTGCATGTCGAGGAAGTCATCTTGTGCAAACACAGAAAGCCTGGTGTGCCCCCCTTTCTTTTTATGCAGAGGTCAGCTGGGCAGGATGGGTAAGATTTATCTGCATTTACACGTTATCCACTTTCCTCATCAATAGCTCAAGCTGTAGAGCAGTCAGAAAAATGGCTAGTTCACAAACAGGAATATGGGGAAAATAATTTTGCTCATGCTTACCATACTCTTCTTGAAATCTGTCAAATTAATCTCCAACCCTGGAACTGGATAGCGGGTTTTGGGGGCCTTTTGACAAGTGTTAAGAAGCTGCCTGCTTTTTATTTCTTTGCATCACACTTCTGGCAGCTTGCTTGTTGAGTCTCTGGATTAGTCCACACTTAGACTAAAACACCAGATTTGTTCCCTAAAAAAATAAGCACCATCAGTAAGCTGTTCTGCAGTGTGGTGACTATTTCCTTAGAGTATTTATCACATAGGCAAGATTAATGGCTCAGTTTTACAACTTAGCTATAGAATTGACAATGCCAACACAAATTTTTAGTCAGAGATGGAGCCGCTTTCTGAAGTTTGTAAGAATTAATTAGAAAATGGGAAATGTCCAGTGTAAGTAATGTGATAGCTTTTATGCAAACAGCAGGCTACAGAGGCTGTGGTAGGAAAAGTCATTCGGACCCTTTATCATAAGCTTTCTAATGGGCACAGCTTGTCAGAGGATCTACTTTTATGCAGTTGTTTGGGATATAGAAAGGTGTGTTACACATTTCATACCACACTGCAAAGTGCTAACTAGAACGATCTAGTCATAAGGCTCAGTAGTAAATCTTGACATCTGGTCTAAAGAGAAGAGAAAAAAAGTGGATCAAAAAAAACCAAGTGGATCAAAAAAGGTGAAGGAAAAAGAAAAGGGGAAATGCGTATTGGGAATACGAAAAAATAATGAAAGAACAAAAGTCCAGAATTACTTCAAATTATGAAGGCAACTGAAAACTGGTATAGTTTGATGTAGGACAATCTCAGTGCTCTGCCATTGTCTTTAAGTATGCTGCTAGCTGTTTGCTAAACTGAACACAAGGCTTTGAGCAAAAAGCTCAGGTATTGGTGAGCTTTCGGTTGCTTCATAACATTATGTGAGAGTAAAACACTCTTACTAGGAAAAGACTTCTTAAGCAGAGTTTCTAACCGGTGTGTTTTACTATTGAAATTTCAAGAATAAAGAGTGCTCTGAAGAGCTACAGAGCATCACCATTTGCAGGTTTGAGGTGTCTTTTCCACGTAAACTGGCTCCTTCCATTGTCTCATGATCAGAGCAGCATGTGTATGATTGGGTCACTCACAGAGCCTGCACACGCTCAAATTGTACTTACTTTGTTTATTATCAGTGCATACATTCCCCTGCTCTTATACTCAGTATGGAAGGCAAGGTGAAGTGGAGCAATAACTGAGCAATTTTATTTTGATGCGTATAATTCAAATGTGCATTGCATGTTTAAATTCTGGTAATGATTGATGATCAGTTGAGGAGAATTTTCTAGCTGTTACCTGCTAAACTGTTCTCTGGTCTGTCTTGGGTTTTTATGCTTATGTGTAATATTTGTCATTCATCTGCAGAGTTGCAAGTGCACAGGCTATTGTTCTTCTCAGCTGATGTTAGTGAAGGTAGCAACATTTTTTTTGTTTTACTTGTAATACCATGTTTGATAATTGCAGTATTTCTCCTTGTTTATGTCAAATGTATCATAGGATCTTTACTTTTTACAGCATTCTTCATTTATTCAAAATGTTTGGCTCCCAAGAATAGTGTTACAAACAACATATATTGAATACTAGATATTGAATACCCAGTCAATTTTCATTACACTCCATTTTTTTCCTGGTTTTTATGAAATGTGAAGTAATTTGACACAAAATCTACTTTGTTCATAAAGATTCAAAACTTTAAAATCCCACATATGTGTCCCTCATGAGTTTCTCAGAGTGTTAACCATATCTCCTTCCTTCTAGGATCGTCCAGCCATGCAGTTATACCAACCAGGAGCTCGCATCCGAACACATATGGGACCTACAAGTAAAACCTATGACTGCAGTGGGAAGTCCTTTGAAGATGCTTTTGATAAAAAGTATGAGGCAGATAATTCAGCTGGAGCTAGTTCTGAAAAGACCGAAGAAGCAGAATAAAACAGTCTGGGGGAAAAGGCTAGTGAAAAGAAATGAATTTAAGATTCAGCATCATCACAAAAAAAAATCCATTGGTCTGTTTCAGAACTCCACAGGAAACTGCATCAACAAAAATTATAATAGCTCTGCCTCTTACTTTCTGTAAAAAAAAGGGAAGAGTGACTGAAGATATATAAAATATCTTACAGCAAAGGAATATTGTTGTTTTTTTACAAAAAGCAGCTCAAACACTCTTTGCCTAATTTAAAAGCAGTTCAAATATTTTATTAGATTTCCCTTGAAATAGAAGACCCTCTAACAATTTTAAGGGAATATTTATGTAAGATTTTACAAAAGCTAGGTCATCTTTTTGAGTCTAAAGAAATGAAATGTAAATTTGCATCAGTTTGAAATCTGAGGCACTTTACATGTGTTTGGTGCATGACATGAGGGCCACAGGACCCCTTCCTGCAAATGGCAGTGGCGGGGGCTGCTGTAGGGAGCTGCAGTCGGACTCGGTGGGACCAACCCTGGGACGAAGCTCTGGAGCCAGAGGTATTTGCAGGATGAGGCCCACAGTTTGCACAGTTGTGAGGAATGCCCATTGGTATCTGTACCTCATTGTGTTCACGTTGGTTTTCAATTAACCATAGTGTCAGATAAGTGTTAGTAAAGCTACAAGTATGTTGTTGGAGAGTTTGTCATTTTCTGAGCCACTTTTGCCTTTTATGTTTTAATAGATTCCTTGTGCTTAAAACAGAAGACAGCTAATGCAAACATCAGCACATTAACAATAAATCTGGTTTTAATGAATTAGCTGGTTTTTATTGTTCTGACACTGACTTTTGGAAAAAAACCTGTGGTTGTACAGTGATGACTTTTTATATGCTAATGTTTCCTATAAGTTGCAGTAACAGGATTTGGAAAATGTAAGATACGTGAACATTCTCCAGTTTTATTTGTTAAAAAATTAAACACACGTGAATGTCAATTGCAAACTATCATTTTGTAAGATCTAGGCCAAATTCTGCCCTCTAAGCAGGCACATACACATGTGTGGGGGTGTGGGGGTGTGTGTGTGTATCTTCTGTTGGTTTCAATGATAGCTGTGTGTTTATGAAAGGGCAGGATATGTTCATTTATCTTTCACGGCTGAAAATTTCTCAGTTGTCTAAAACTGAGACCTGCTTTGTCATTAAAGTGAAATAGTAAGATATTAATTTATTTTTACATCCTCTCTGAACATTTTATTATTAAGCATAACATCTAATTGTCCTAGACTGAAAGATTATTTACTGTATTTTACCAGATATTAAGCATTAAATAGAATAAAGGAAAAAAGATTTTGACTATGATTTTGAGATGTGATACTGTGCTACTTTTTCATCTATTACTCCAGAAAAATTAAGTAAGATGCTATTATGCTGCTTTGCATGCTACAGAAGCAGATAAAAATA
Source organism: Daphoenositta chrysoptera (assembly GCA_013397915.1). Classification (NCBI taxonomy): domain Eukaryota; kingdom Metazoa; phylum Chordata; class Aves; order Passeriformes; genus Daphoenositta; species Daphoenositta chrysoptera. The sequence continues at coordinate 6,519 of VZRO01000910.1, read as the reverse complement.
CAGTTGAGAAGAATTTTAGTACCAGGCTACGTAAGTCAGCTGCCAACTAAAATTACTTCAAGATTAAGTAAAACTGCTGCTAGAGAATCATCTGGGTTTAGCTCCATCTAAAGTTTATCTTGTTTGCCAAGTTTATCCTGACTGCAGAGAAAGGATTGTCTTGGTGTCCTGGCTGAACACCGGGAGGGCAGGCTTTCCCCTCAGTCAAAAATCCCAGCTTGATCCAAGGTAACTTGACAGGGAAATTCTTTTGCAGTAGAGCTGGGCACAGCTGGGATCTTCACCAGATGAGGGTCTGCTCAAAAGCATTTCCCACCTTTTTGGATGCCTTGTGGAGACTGGAGCAGGGGGTGTGTTTGACTTGTGAGAGGGATTGGCAGGACACAGAGGAGATGTGATTTTGTACAGGCTCACAACTTGAGTTTGGCATCTTTTGGCTTTTGGGCTTCACCTCCACCTGCACCCAAGTTCCTTGGTTATGAGCACCTCTCGATAGCATTATAGGGAACTAAATAAACACAGTAATTTTGCAGTAATTTTCCATTTGGGACTTCTTATTCAAACCTTATCTCAGTAAAAATTGTCAGAATTTAAACATTTGTGTCCACCAGGTCAAGCTGGAGATTCAGATCAAGACAGAAATTCCTGCAGCCTTTTGACAAATTTTTGTGTTCTTGTGAATGCAGCCTCCTGCCCAGAGGGGCAGAGAGCCTGTCCTATGACTTAGGTAAAGACATTCAAATTTGGATGTGGAGAGTGCAGTAGTCAACATCTGCACACAGCTGCAGACTGAGCTGCATCCCAAGGAGCCCCAGCTGCCTGATGGTTTGGCAGTGCCACTCAAGGAACTCTTGGGACAACCAGGTACTGGCATCTGTTCTTCCCACATCTGAGAGGGGCAATAGGAAGTACCAGCCACCATCTAGCAGGATCTGAGCATTACTGTGGCCAACTACACCTGCCACAAGTGGCTCAGGAGAGACAGGGGGGGTAAGGCAGCCCCAGGAGCCCAGGGTGCATGGAGTGCTGCCTGCAGGCTCTCTGCTTCAGTGTGACCCCTCCTACCAACAGAGAAAACACCCTCGCTGAACTTCCCCTCTCTGCGCTCACGGTCAGCTTGGGCAGTGCCAGCAGGACGGCCTGTGCCTATGGGAACAGGGATCAGGTTTGGGATGGGAGCTTGTGCAGCCATATCTGCAGGGAAGACTGCCTGCTGGAATTGAGCATGTATCTCATGGGAATGCTGCAAAGTACAATGGCTAAAGCAGCAGAATACATCTCCAAGTTCATGCTCCAGTATCTTCTGCACAGGAATGCAGCAGGGCCTGAGCTTGCTTCCCTTGCCGGGGCAGCCAGGCGGGAGGAGCTGCCACCTGCTCTGTGCTCCCTTGTTCTTTTCTGCTTCTCCCGATGACATCAAATAAATGCAGGCTTGCTGCCTGCCTTTGTGCAAACTCATCGTGGCGTGAGATCTTCATTGCCACAATAGTAACTTTGTTTTGCAAATTCAGCTTAGCTGAAAGTAGAGACAGCATCCCCACGGAATGGGAATTGTGTCTAGTTACATCACAGCTGACTTCAGTGCCATCTGTTCTCTTGCTTTTAAAAGATAATGTTCTACATTTAATAAAAAACCTTCACCCACTTGATAGCTTCACCAAATTTCTGTTGCCCTGTTTCTTATTGAATTCCAAGGTCATCGACATTTAGGAATATGGAAATCACTCTGTCTGTCAAATGGAGATTGGGCTCCATTCTGTCGTGAGCTATTGTGTTACAGGAAACTGATGTGGAATGTAAATATTCAGTAAAAAACCCTGCATTTGTGCTTGTTGCAGCTTTAAAGAGAAGCTTATTCAACTCCCAAACACTGTACTGACAACTTCACATTCAGTTTTTAAGTACATTCTGCTGCTTCTTTTAATTTAAAACCAAATGGCTGAAAGTTGTTTTTGGAGAGTCTTTGGAGGCTCATCCAAGGTTAAGCCAACACTGCTCTTCATGCTGATGGCAGTTTCTCTGCTGGCATTTATTTGCAGTATTAGTCCTGAACAGCCCAAACAGAAGCCTGAAATATATACATGACAAAATCCACTTATTGGGCACAAAATAATATTCAACATCAGAATAACATATGCCTAAAAAGGAAAATGGAGTAGCACTTCCCTCCCCAAACCTGATGGAATGTTGAAAATCAGTGGAAAATTACTTGTGAGTTGGTGGTGCTGTTTGAGTCTTATATGATGAAAGGAGAGACTTAAAATTCTCAAGAACTTATTTATAACTGTTTCATTAGGAAGAAAAAAAATATCTGAAACAAATGGGAAACCAGAATCTTATCTGATAATTTCTAAGTGATTTAAAGGCATTCACTCTGTCTTCTGTGCCTCCACTTAGGCTTTTCATAGAAGTTCTTGAAGACTGAAAATGTCCTCTTCTTACCAAGTGCTGATTTCTCTCTTAGCAGTTAAACTCTCTCCCAAAATTCTTCATTGCTACATAACTAAAAAATAAATATTTTCCAGATATATTTTGTGGCTTACACTTCATTAGGCTACACCTGATCTCCTGAACATGCTCCATTTGCATATCCCATCTAGAATCAGGTAAATACTATCAGAGGCTCATTACTGACACATAAATATTACAGTATTTTGATTCAAATTTACACAAACACACAAGACATTGGATGCAGTGTTCTTTGCTCAATTCCAATTAACAGCCTTGATTACAAAAAAACCCTATTCTCCAACTCTCTCCAAAAGCAAAATGATTAGCAAAAATGGCATATAGACTCATGGTCCATGCAAGATCCATGAATGGCTCCCAGCATGTGCAGAAGGCAGGAGATACAAAAACATGTGGAAATGGGAGATTATTTTTTTCCCCTTCTCTTTAAAAATGTTGATATATTCTAAAGTCAAATATGAATATTCTGCATAAAACTTGAAGGGGGGGCCGGGGCTGGATCTTTTGGGGTATTGGTGTTTTGGGTTTTTTTCTTCTGTCAGGATCTCAGTTGCCAACTCTAGTGAACAGATTGAAAATTAATTCTGGAAGACTCCAGCTGGCCAGACATGGGGTTTGGCTTTAGATTATCCACAGCATGGAGGGCTCGGCCTGTTACTACTGATCTGTGCCCAGGGGTGTGTGTGTTGTGCTGCTCCCTATCTCTGGCTGTGCAGAAATGTGGATGGTTCTGCTGGATGAAACTGAAGGGAAGTTCCACCTCACCTTGTTTCCTAAAAGTGAACTTAAATATGTGCACCAATATCTGACATTACCTGCTGGAAGCTCTTGCACAGTTTTGACAGCTGTTGAAGGTCATCAGCGTCCAGGAACAACAATATGGGTACAATTATGTTCTCAGTCATTCAGACAAGAAAATCGGGATATCAAAGGAAAAAATGGAAACACTTCCACAGCTGAATAGGCTCAGTCTTTTTTCCTCAACTTTTAACAACATCCTGAAATACAAAGGTTCTATTGATTGTATATAGGAAACTTTGAAGTTGCTTAATTAAAGATCAAATAACAAGAAAACACTTGGGACTATGTTACATAGTAACATAGTAACATACATAGTATGTAGTATACATACATATATGTACAGTATACATACATAGTAACATACCATTTACAAGGTAAAAATGTATTCAGAGGGTATTTAGATGTATCTCCAATGAATTGTGAGGTCTCCGTAGCTGCCGTGTTAGGTAACAGATTCGTTGCTCTATTTGTTACAGTTACTACCACATAATGAGAAGAAAAGGCCAGTTCTGCAAGTAATTTAGAGGCGAAAGGGAATGAATTGAATGAAACAAAATAGCTGTCTTGGATGATTAAAAGCCATGCCTTCAAAAGCCTGCTGACATTTTCACTGAGAAATTTCACAGGTGAAGATGATAATTTTTAACATTTTGCTTATTAATTAAAAAAAAAAAGAAAAAAAAAAGAAAGATAATATAGAACTGCAAGCTATAGTCAAGTGTCTTTCACAATAATATTAACTGAAAAGGGGAAGACTAATGAAATTTTAGCATGATTTCATAAATCAAATGAAATCCCTAGATGTAAAGGAAAAAAAGTTCTTAACAAGTTAAAAAGTTTAACATATAGTAAAAAAAAAAAAAAAGTCTATTAAAAAAAAGAGTTAGTCACTGGGGCTGAGATGTGTTCTTTATGTATTCTCTCTTTTCTAGTGCAATTCTTGCTCTGTAATTGCTAATCCAGCAAAAAATCTGCATGGGATTTCTTTATCTCTTTCGAGAAAACTTCTTGGCTAGGTTGAAAGGAAATCCTCCAAGTACTCTAAATCACCCACAGACAACAACAGCATGGAAAAAGAAGTTTACTTAGTCTGACTAAGTAGAAATATAATAAATGAGGTACAAATGGTTTATTTGGAATTTATTTAAGTGTTTGATTCCATGATCAATGGAAACTACTAGATTAACTACAGAAACTGGAAATTAATTTAAAAACTGTAAAATGGGTGAAAGCACTGGCAAATCAGAAAGAGATGGAAAGCTCAAGATCAAGTGAGAACGACAGGTTATTAGCTGGCCTTGGGTTGACTTTACACACTATTTCCATGAATGAACAAAGCAGGAGTCAGCATTTTGAGTAATAAAAATTAGATAAAATGCAAGTACAAGGGGGATTGGTAGTAAGAGCGCTCTTAACTGAAGACTCGGATGGAAACAACCAGTTGGTTTTTAAGTAAGTCACGGGAAAACCACAATCCACAATGATGAATATATAACCTGTAGTCAAAGAGACATGAGCCTAGGACAAAACTACACAGAGGGCCAGAAGGGTATCTAGCCTGCAGTGCTAGATTTCTCCATGAAACCTAGATGTGGAATAAAGAAATTCCTCATCAGTCAGTAATTGTAGTTGATCCCTACACTTCTGCTACATTTTCAGAGCATGCGTAGGACTGATTTTCTTGAAAACTTAGATAAAACTGGTGAAAAATACTGCTTCTATCCAAGCATCCAGGGGATGCAACAAATCAGTGCTAAATTCTGCCTGACACAGAGACCGCTCTCTTGGCAAGGAAATGCTGCCGAATGTCCAGCCGGAGCCTCCCCTGAAGGAGCTCTGAGCCCCTCCCATATGTCCTCTCAGTGGGTAGCAGGGAGAAAAGCTTAGCATCTCTCTCTCCACTTTCCCTCCTCGGGAAGCTGTAGAGAGCGACGAGGACGTGGGAGAGACTGAACTGTTAAGGGATAATGACTCAAAACATTCCTCATTTGTGGAGACCCCAGGGTGCTTGGTTGAGATGGAGGAGGTGAGCTTTTAGTTGTGTAATGGCTAAACCTCTGATCTGATAAGGGACAGGATGAATGGTGGGCTGTGAGTGAGGCAGGAGCTGGATCCTGTGGAGATTGTGCCCCTTGTCATGCTAAGTTGTGCTCCCCTGCACAAACCACTGGGTTGTGGGGCTCTCCCTCCTCCCCCCGGGGAAGTGCTGGGACACTGGCTGTGACCTGAGCATGTTCATCTCTGCTGATGGGACATAATGGGGCAGAGCTGACTCAACTGTGCCGGTGTGTTGGGCAGCTGCGTTGTCTTAGAAGGCGTCGAGGACCCACGAAGTGTCCCATGATCTACATTGTTACATCAAACTCCCTGCTCCTGAGGAGGTACCTGGTTTATATTCACCTGAACCAGAGTGAATATAAACCCAAGAGATGTTGTGTTCCGCCAATTTCTCCTCACCACTTCTTCGGGACTTCCCTCACTCGACCACCACTTCGACCAAGACTGTACAGCAATCAAGTGTTGTTGTG